>CAUYLG010030951.1:0-42529 GCA_963573385.1 Cacajao melanocephalus
AAACCAGGCTCTCCAGGAATGGGAAAATTAGTGATTCCCAGTGTATACAATTCTTTCTCACCTTGGCTTTTGGAATTGCACTTTTGGAGTTTCTTCAGACACTCAGAAATGTAGAGAGTTATATATATCAAGGTCCTATCACCTTCATTCTTAATTTCATAGTTCTTGAAGAAGACATTGGCCTTGAAGTAATAGATGGCTTCATCCACAATATCTGTATCTTTTGTCTCTCTGGGGGCAGGTCCTTTGAATTGACTTCTTATAGGTAACAGTGCTATGTTTCCAATGAGTTTGGTGTCAGGATCCATGAGAGAAGAGTGGTAAGCTGGCATCTTGGCGGTGCCCAGGTTTCAACCCAGAGGAGCAGGATTGAGTTAGAGCAGTGACCTTCTGGTCTGGCAGCCCGGGTCGGGCTGCTGTATTTCTTATAACAAAAACCAGAGGCAGGCCAAGGGCAGTGGTTCAAGTCTGTAATCCCAATACTTTGGAAGGCCAAGGTGGGAGAATTGTTGGATTCCAGGAGTTTGAGACCAGCCTGGGCAACATAGTAAGACCCCATCTCAAAAAAAAATTAACAAACAAATAAAAAGAAGAAATTATGTCACTATTATGTCTATGGCTCTGTGAAAAAGTTAGAAAATTCAAGAGAACCTGTAATGGCCGTGAGTTTCAAACAAAATGGAGGATACATATTTAGTGTAAGTAAATAACCTTTTTATGTGCATATTCAAACAATGTGATTTTTGTCAAAGAATAAGACTTCAGGTGCCATTGTGAAACAAACCAGCAGGAAACCACAAACTTAGTCTGAATCACATAATCAGGTCATCTGCTTGGCCCCATATATATCTCAGTTTGAGACCCCTGCGTGATTCTATTTTGACTCCTAAAATATCTGCCTCCGTTTATGTTGCATTGCCTTTCCTCACATATCATGCAAATTACAAATATTGAGAAAAAAAAAAACAACAGAACAGATACCCCCCAGCCTCAGACACTAGCAGCAAAATCTAGCATGGATTCATTGTTTTTTGTTGTTGTTTTTGTTTTCATTTTTTGTTTTTGTTTTTGCTTTGAGACAGAGTCTCACTCAATTGCCCAGGCTGGAATGCAGTGTCATGATCTCGAATCACTGCACCCTCCACCTCCGAGGTTCAAGGGATTCTCATGCCTCAGCCTCCCAAGTAGATGGGATTACAGGCGTGCACCACTGCGCCCAGCTAATTTTGTATTGTTAAAGAGATGGAGTTTCACCATGTTGGCCAGGCTGTTTGTTGGCCAGGAGTTGGCCAAACTCCTGACCTCAAGTGATCTGCTCACCTCGGCCTCCCAAAGTGCTGGGATTACAGGTGTGAGCCACTGTGTCTGGCCTTTTCTTTTCTTTTCTTTTTAATGCCCTTAGAAATTTCTTTAGGTCTGTGGAACTGCCAGTCTTTGAGAAACGGATTGCTACGTTCTCTTTCCGTATGCACTGCAGACATCATTTAATCGGTTTTCCAGTCTCATAAATACACTGCCGTGTGAATGATGGAAGCCATGTCCCTGTGATGCTGCACACTCAAGCTGAGCTGGCTGAGCTGCTTGCCTTGTTCAACTCTTCAGCTCAGAAGGAAGCCAGGTTATTTGTGTTTGTTCATTTCCTCTCCCAAACATGAGCTTGCTGCTTGCTGCAGTACAACAGGCTATGAATTCAAAATAGGATAGAGCCGTCCACTGGGTTACACTTCAAATGAATGTTCAGTCTTGACCATGGCCTCAGATTATCTAAGCCACAAAATGGGGGAAGGGAGCAGCACACAGAGGAAAACAGGTTCCTGTAGAATTTCCAGATTTTCTTGAGCTTAATGGGGTCAGACATTCTAAGGCGAATAATCTTTCTAGAGGCAAATCAACCCTCTTTTCAAGGTAGATAAAAGCAATGCTTGTTACAGTCTATGCAAACACCATAAGCAACAGTTTCAAAGCAAAAACAAGGTGAACTAACATGTTTCCTATTTTCCAAGTCCTAGATTTCTTTTTTATTCTCTGCATGTGGGACACAACAAATAACCTTCCTTTGTTGGAGTTGGTCTGCAACTTCAACTTTAGTGAAGTTCACCTTTTGTTCTGGGAGAAAAAGTTTTCCCCTTACTGGTGTCATTTTGGTGTTATAACAATCACAGTGCCACATCCCTGAGAACATTTGCCACAAGACTGAAAGAAAAAGGCATCAGCCAGGGAAGAAATTATTGCATGTTAGCTGACATTGCAAGGCATAGTGGCTACTTTTTCTTGCAGTGTTTATGAAGCCTGAAGGAAATAGGGCCATCATCTCAAAGTGGGGCAATTATTGAACATTTATATATAGTTTATCAAGTGCTTTATACATTTTTCTCTCATTTAATCCTCCAACAGTTTAATAAAAATGGACGCCATGAGAGAGAAGTAATTATCCTAACTTTCCAGGGCTGCAGGTGGTAGAACTGAAATTCTGAGTCCAGTCTCTGTTCATTCATTCATTCATTCCATTGCATTCAACAAAAATCAAGTTAATAATGTTTGTCTAACCCCAACGCTTATGCTCTTTACCCTGAGGTTTTATGATTCCTTTAAAAAGTCAAACTGTGTCAAAAATAATATTTTAGAAGGCTGTTCTGGTGTCAGAGAAATGAAAGCTAGTGGAGTCATCGGGGCCAAAAGTCATCAACTCTGAAGCAGTCTTGACAGGTCAGGCTAGGAAAATCCTTTAACCCAGGCTCTCAGCCCATCTGTGGGGAGTGGTAGATGATCTGTATAAATACAGATCACTCTTATACATACCACAGGGTAAAGCCTGTTTGTCCTGTCGGGTCCTTTGGCCCACTTACAGATTACAAGAGAGAAGGCAAGGCTAGCAAAGAGAAAGATGCTAAGAAACTTGATACAGGTTGCTGATGGATGCTGTTTGGATCTATTTTGGTTCTCTTTAAGCTGTCATCTACTTCAGTGGGCTGAAACAGTGAAGAGAAATTCAACATAAAATAAGAAACGGGTGAAAGCTTGTGATTCTCATCTCAAGAACCAAAAGGACATTTTTAAAGTAATAAGATAGAGCTTACATTGGCCTTAAACCTGCTTATTTTCTTTAGCAACAAGAAAACAAAAAGAGTACAGTAAATTCTTTCTTTGTTCGTGTGTTGCCATCTAAATACTCCATACATGTAGATATTTCTTTTTATTTTTTATGAATGACTTTTAAGATTTCCTTCAAGAAGATTAGGTTAAAATTAATCCTCTGTCGAGAAGTGACAGCAGATGATCTTACAGAAGAAAATCTATCTGATGGAATATTAGGCTGACAGGCACACTTTACTATTACAGTTACAAAAGATAAACTGTTTTCCTTGTTTGGTATGGAAATAATGGAGGCCATAAAGTATCTGGATTCTTTTTGCATTACAGGAGTAGTGAGAAAACGGACAAAAACAATCCTCTGTGGCAGTACAGCCTGGATTCTGAACATCAGGCATGTGCATGCCAGGCAGAAAGCACAGGAGACTTGACTGCTGAGATAATTCCTTTTTTATTTCTGGCAAGTCTTACGTTTAAACATGCGGTCCAACCACAGTGTTTCAGACAACATACAAAATGGCTTGTCCAGTATTTATATATAAAAAAAAAGCAGTTCTCAGTAATCATTGCCCGCCCCCCCCCTTTTTTTTTTGAGACAGCATCTTGCTGTGTCACTGAGGCTGGAGTGCCATCTTGAACTCCCGGGTTCAAGTGATCCTCTCACTTCATCCTCCTGAGTAGCTGGGACTATAGGCACTTGCCACCATGTGTGGCTAATGTTTTAATTTTTTGTCTTACTATGTTGCTCAGGCTGGTCTTGAACTCCTGGCCTTGACAGATCCTTGCACCTCAGCCTCCCAAAATGTGGGGATTACAGCTATGAGACAGTGTGCCCAGCCCATCACTGACTTTGTTATCCTTGATGCAACATGAAAGAAGGTGGAGCAGAATCTCCCTCCCAGAAAAGATGATAGGTCCCATTTCTTCATGTTTGAATTTCCTGCCTTACCTTGGAAGAGGAACAGATGGCAAGGATGAAAGGAAAAGGTGATTAGAAGATAAATTAATTTGAAAATAGAAAAAAAAGTAAAAAATTCATCTTCCAGTTGATGCAGCCACCAGGAAAGGCTGATGACACAGCAGGTAGAGCCTTGGGGGCACCATTCTTAGACCTCAGTGAACAGGCAGAGCTGTGGGCAGCCAGAGGTCTGCCCACGAAAGGGCATCTGCTCTGTCACTCTGCAATCTTTAGCCCAGGGCAGTGTTAGGTCAGGGCCTCCTGGGGAGTCTCAGGAACGGTTGGAAATGTCTGAGATCAACTAAAAAAAAAATATTCACCTTCCAGAGTTAACTACAATTTTACACGTTGGTTCTTTCCCGTAGTCGCTTCCTTTTACAGAGTTCTTTGCATTTTTAATGGATTTTTAAGATTACTTCCATTTTTGTGATTGTTTCAAAACTAACATGCATGAGTTACAGAGTTTATAAAAAACAGAGAAACAAATGAAAACAATTCACTTTTCAATCACACAGAAGAAATGCCCACAGTTAACGTTTGCAGGTGGTATTCATTTTTTCATACTGTATATTGAGTGCCATTTTGGACAAAAATAAACTGAGATTCAAAAATTTCAGGCTTGAAACTGAACAAGGTTGGTGTATGAGATGGGGCAAAGCAAAAACAAAACCAAACTGGCTAATTTTTTCTTCTATTCTCTCAACATTCAGCACAAGACTGCTCTGTGACTAGATGTGTGGGGTTTTCTCCACATATGGAACAATTAATTCTTCAGCAGACTCCAGGCTCGATGTCCTAACATGTAACTCAATTCTGACTCTATCTATGTGGATATAGTGTTAGATCCCACAGGTTAAGGTTTTTACATCATCAATGCAGTTTTCACATTTACTATTAAATAGTCCATCCTTTCTCCCACTTATCTGAATTTCCAGAAAAATTGTATAATAAATCTTGATTTATACATGCATCTACTTCTAGATGTTCTAACCTGGCCCATTGAGCAGCCTGTCTTTCTTTCTATGTTAATATACAGGAAACCTTTAATATTTGCCAACATAACCCTTAATTTTTTTTTTTTTTTTTTTTTTTGAGACAGAGTCTTAGTCTGTCGCCCAGGCTGGAGTGCAGTGTTGCAATCTCGGCTCACTGCAACTTCTGCTTCTCAGGTTCAAGTGATTCTCCTGCCTCAGCCTCCAGAGTAGCTGGGACTGCAGGCATGTGTCACCATGCCCAGCTAATTTTTGCATTTTTAGTAGAGGCCCAGTTTCACCATGTTGGCCAGGCTGGTCTCAAACTCCTGACCTCAAGTGATCCACCTGCCTCAAGCTTCCAAAGTGCTGGGATTACAGGTGTGAGCCGCCGTGCCTGGCCAACGCTTAATATTTTCTTGAGGTTATTATCCTCTTCCAACACACATAGCCAGTCGTGTGTACTGTCTTCCACTAGCACAGTGGGACAGTTGGGCCGACATGAGCCAGTTGGCACTTCCTATACCTTGAGTCTCAGGAAATGGTTCTAGAATTGTCCTGTGACCCAAACTGGGCCTCAAGAGTTTTCAGCTGGAGCAGATGAGGAAGATTGCCCTGGCATTTGCAATCTGGATACTGGAAGGAAGTGATACCTTTCCAGCTGTATGGAGGAAGCCCATCTGCAAAGGGAGGAAATAAAAACCCAGAGCAGGGGGGCTAAGCCAAATAAAAGAAGCAAAATACCTAGGCTACATGGAGTTGGATTCAGTCTGGATTCTGTTGTGTGGTTTTTGTAGTTATGAGAATCAATGAATTCCCTTATTTTTGGATGAGACTGGTTTGAGTTTCTGCCTTAGCTGGTAACATCCGTCTAAGTGTTTCGTATACAATAAGGGGCCATAGAAATTTGAGGTAGTGGTAACATCTGAGAAAAATAATCATTTCTTTTAATATTAGTCATCCCAAAACTCTTAGTCCAAGTTTCTTCATGTAGTGTAAACCATAATTTAAACTCTATCTATATCATAGAAGTATTTTATAGATAAATGAAAAATATATATGAAATCTAAAAACTGAAGAGATGAAAGTATTATTTTAATAATGGGCATATTTATTTTCCTTAACTTTGCCCATCTTGTTTGAGAGAAATTACTTTTATATCTTTATCTATGCTTCAGCCTCCTAATAGGTTCATTATGGTTTTTAAAGGTAAGTTATAATTAGATTTCTATAAGGTCAATACTATTTGGAAATATCGAGAGAGCAGCTGGTTGTATTATCTGGTTCTGTTCATGTAAAATTCACCACAAGAAGAAAGATGATTTTATTTTTCACTAAAAGCTGCCTAGACCAAGCATAATCAATGGAGAAGTGTCTCAGATAAATGGTACCTGCAGCTGTCACATCAAACTAGATGGTAACAAAATCTCCATGTACACCAAGGTGTGTAAATGATCAGTGTTTTCAAAGACTGCTTTCATTCCCAAAGTAGCTTTTACAGTGGTTTAAAACCCTAATTTTTTTTTTTTTTGAGACGGGGTCTGACTCTGTCATGCAGATTGGAGTGCAGTGGCGTGATCTCAGCTCACGCAAACTTTGCCTCCTAGGCTGAAGTGATCCCCCTACTTTAGCCTCCTGAGTAGCTGGGTCTACAGGCATGCATACTCATGCTTAGCTAATTTTTTAATTTTTTGTGGAGATGGGGTCTTCTTGCATTGACCAGGGTAAGCCCCATATTTCTTAAAGAACAGCACAAATAAACCTGGGAGGCGGAGGTTGCAGTGAGCTAAGGTCGCGCCATTGCCCTGCAGCCTGGCGTTTGGTGACCGAGTGAGATTCTGTCTCAAAAAAAAAAAAAGAACAGCACATATAATGGCAAATTATTGTTAAATTATTTAATTGCCCACAGTGTAAAATAATTGATGTGTATAAGAATTTCTGTTAGGTGATTGAAGCAGGCAGAAAAATGATGCTTCTTTGTCTGTAGTTTCGTTTTAACACCGTTAGAAATACTGGTTCTGCTTTATTCTCTTGAAGAAGATTTTTGTTTGAGTCATAACATCTTGCCAAAGAACATCGTGATGTTTTAATGTAACAGGACTTAATTAATCTTTAAACCTGTAAAATTAATTCCATCCTTCCTGAGGAAAGAAAAATGGAAATGGTCAGGATTCCCACAATGAAGCACACAGGAATCCTAGCCTGATCTTTGCCTCTGGTTTTATCTGTTTAATTGGTTGGTTGTTTGTCTTAATTCTGAGATTATATATTCTTATACATAATCTCTTTAAAACCTCGAAACCGTATTCCAGGGGAGAAAATAAAGTTTATGTCGTAAACCTTATTTATGGAGAAAACTAGTTTCTGTGTCTTTTTATCTCTACTGTGGTTGGTTGTTAAGGAGATGTAATTAGTCAATATCTTTGACTGGCCTGCTATATTCATATTGAACAAAGGTTTTTCAGAACAACTGTTGTGTGTCTAGTGCCTTGTTTTCACTCATTTTATCTTAATTTTGACAACAACCTTATGAAATGAGTATTTCATTTTAAGTGAAGAAACTTTAGGTTTAGAGCGATTTGTCCAAATAACCAGTATCGAGATAACATCATTTGTTCAAGTTGCGCAACTAAAGAGAGTCAGAATTTCAACTCAGGTCTTTCCAATCGATGTTGTGTGCATTTTTGGCCCTCTTCCCTCTGCAAGCTAAACTTTGAATAATTGAAAGTATCATGGATGATACGTCTAATTTTGAGGTTTGATGAATCTCAAATGCATTATGCTAAGCAAAAGCAGCCAGATACACAAAAGAGTGTATACTATCTCAAGCCATGTATATGAAATCCAAATATAGACAAAACTAAGACATACAGATTGAACACAGGCAGTGGTTGAGAGTTGCATAATGAATGCTCAGCAGCATAGAGTATACCGAAAGAAACACAAGGGAATTTTTTCTGTGGGGGATGGAAGTGTTCTATATCTTGCTACTTGTGTACACAGAATTGTCAAAACTCTTTGAATGACTGAACACCCAAAACCTGTACTTTTCATTGTGCATTAATCACATCTCGATTTTTTTTTAAAAAAGAATATTCTACTTAAGTGAAGTAAAATGCAGTTTTTGGTACTTCTACTCTGGTAGTCTTCAAAGTTGATATATAGAAACTTCTACTTTGAAATAGAAAACAAAAAATAATACTTTTAATGTCAACAATATCTTTCACTACAAACTTGGTCATAATCACTGACTTAGGTTGAGTGAGAAGATTCAAGAGAAATTTGGGCTACATGGCAGAATCGCCAGGAATTCTTACTTTTATCAAGATTCTATGTTTAAGTAATGATTGTATTAATGTTAATAAGCATTAACTGAACACTTTCTAAGCCCCAGACATGGAGTTAAATGCTTCACTGCCTCTTCTCACTTCATCCATACATTAATGAGGCAGGTAACATTATAATCATTACCTCTGAAAGATAAACCTCCAAGACTTAGAGAAGTCAGATGGCACATCCAAGATCTCAAAAGTAGGTGGTGGGCTGGAACCTTGCCGAAGAGAATCTGAATTTTAGCTCTATTTTGTATACTGCTTAATATTGCTTTCAATGACGGTGCTAGTGAAAAATTCAAGGGAATGAAGAAAAATGTTGAATGGTTAGCATTACCTTTTGCCTTTTTCTACTCTTGTATTTTCTAGGTATTCTGCCTTAAGTATGGGTTACTTTTTAAGGTAATAAACTATACTCTAAAATGATAGCTAGTAGAATTTAAGTGTGGGGTTGAACCTCAAAATATTTTGCAAGTTAAAAAATGAACCCTAATATAGACAATGTAAATATTCCATTTCAGTGCTGTGGACTAAAACTACATTTTGCATTTGTCTGTGGCATCAGAAAGCTTATTATAAGTACATAGCACAAATGTATTATTTTTCTGACTTGAAGAACAATATCCAATGGTACCCCTATCTTGTAAAATTTTAAAATGAAGGATGAAGCCATGTTATGATGACCCTGCCTGTGTGACATTTTCACCTTAGGATTGATGTCTTGTGTTTTAAACCTGATTAAATCTGATTAACAGGTGTAATGATAGCTTACAATGTTTTAAGGAATTGTCCTCACAGAGGAAATTGATAATTCTACAATGCAAGTTTTTATACTAATGGGTTAAGATGAAATACAGTGATGTTTCCTCAGCACTTACTATGCTCAGAATTTAGATAAGGGGGAAAGTAAGTCAGACATCTATAGCTGATGTCAATTCAAGCTACCATGGCCCCTAACGTGATGGTTTTTTTTTGTGTGTGTGTGAAAGTATAAGGTTATTCTCTAGATTTACAAATCTACAAATTATCAAAATGTTATGGATTTTAGAACTAAATTACAGCCACCAGCCCACATTGTTCTTCTCTTTTGTTCCATCCACCTGTCCATTGAATTCTCACTTTCAAGTCAATCTAATACCCTCAAGTTTTGGGAACCACGAACCTAGCATCATGACAAAAAATAGAAAAGTATTGCAAGAGTACAGAAATGCGACATTGCTGATTCCCATCACGCTAGTCATTTTCAGTTCTTATCTAAATTATTCTACCTTGGCCTTCCTCTGGTATGCCAGTACTCATTTAGAAAACCACAAATCGTCTTTGGCTATTTACTCATCTTTACTTCCTCTCTACAGTAGATTTCTTTGTGCCTCCTGGATACATTCTTGTTTGCTGGAATATTTCCTCCAAGAGTGATTTCAAAGACAGTCTCTGTGTTCATCCTTCTGAGGCAATTGTGTACTTGAGAATGTTTTTATTGCACTTAAAAGCTCAACTGGATGAAAATATTCTAGGTTCAAATTTACTTTTTCCTTTAGCATGTTAAAAAATATTAGCCTAGTGTCATCCAATATCATTGGTGAAAAGTGTAACATCAATTTGATTTTTGTTTCTTTTTCTCAGGAAGCACTTCTTTTGCTTTGAAGGTCTTAAATTTAGTAAAGTGTGGATTTTTCTTATCTACTCTCTTACTTTCACAGTCCATGATCTTTCTTTTATAATAAAACATTCTCAATAATTATTTCTTTAAATATTTTCTCCTCTTTATTCATTTATTTATTTGTCTATCAATTCATTTGTTTATTTAAGACAGGGTCTTGCCCTGTCACCCAGGCTGGAGTACAGTGGAATGATCGTGGCTCACTGCAGCCTTGAATTGCTGGGCTCAAGAGATTCTCCTGCCTCAGCCTCTCAAATAGCTGGCACTACAGGCACACACCACCATGCCTGACTAATTTTTGTATTTTTTGTGGATATGCGGTTTTGCATGTTACCCAGACTGGTCTCGAACTCATGGGCTCACTGATCCTTCTGCTTTGGCCTCCCAAAGTGCTGCGATTACAGGTGTGAGCCACCGTGTCTGGCCTCCTCTTCATTTATTGTATTTTCTTCTGAAGCTTCTTTTACTCTTCCTATTAACATGTCTTTTATATTTTAGGCTTTTTAATACATATTTGATTGTTTCCCAGAAGGATTCCCTTACATGTTTTTTTCAGTTTGCTGACTCCCTCCAAAGCAAAGATTATGTGGCACTGTTGCTCTCCAGCCTGGGCAATAGAGCAAGACACTGTCCCCACAAAAGAAAAAAGTAATAGTAAGATAAAAATTTTAATATATTACATTGATTATTTTAAACTTTTTTCCAAAAAAAAGACCTTAAGAATTTTTAAGGCAAAGATATAAATATAACACTTAATAAAGGAAAAAATACAAAATTACAGCCAAAGAAAGGGGAGAATGCAGACACACTAAGGTAGGGGCTAGAATAGTTGCTTTATTTGAGAGTTTAACAATGGTCTGACTGAAAGCTCATTAAACCTATTCATTTTTGGAAAAAGATCAGAGTCACTGGAGGAATCACATTGTGATTCAGAGAAGGCCACTTGATATGGTTTGTCTATGTCCTCACCGAAATCACTTCTTGAATTCTCATGTTTGTGGGAGGGACCTGTGGGAGGTAATTGAATTATTGGGGCAGGTCTTTCCTGTGCTGTTCTCCTGATAGTCAGTAAGTCTCATGAGATCTGATTTTTTTTTTAAAGAAGAGTTTCCTTGTGCAACCTCTCTCTTTTCCTGCTATCATCCATGTAAGACGTGACTTGCTCCTCCTTTCCTTCTGCCATGATTGTGAGGCCTCCCCAGCCATGTGGAACTGTAAGTCCATTAAAACTCTTTTTCTTCCCAGTCTTGGCTATGTCTTTATCAGCAGTGTGAAAACAAACTAATATACCACTTGGCATGTTATTTGCTTAAATGCAAAGTAAATACACTTACCTTCCGTTGAGCCCATCCACCATAAAGAAGGCCTGCAGTTTCACAGAATGGTTTCATAATATCCAGGCAGTGTGAGATAATGCCTTTTAAGGCTTGAAATAAGAGCCAGGAACAAAACAGAACAAGAAAGATCCAGAACTAATTTAACGTGCTTTGTTTTGAGAATTAGTTTAAGGCACCCTGTGTCTTCATAGTCATATATCTGCAGCATAACTTGGCTGTCCACACACTGTGAAATAATTTTAAAATTTGTAGCCTTGATTTTCAGCAGGAAGAGACATTACTTTCTTGTTTATTGGACAAAGCAACTGGCATTTAGGCTGACTAGAATGTTTTAAGTGACTAATGAAACAACTGCCAATATTTCAAGTTTCCATTAGATGTTTGCAACCTTTGCAATTGGTCTTAAAGAGGTAAAATGTCTGATTTAGAGCACTATATAAATAATATCCCACAATAAAATATTGCTTTTTAAGTCTATAGCTATATTTTCTTTTTTTTTTTTTATCACTTAGAGAATTATATGTACATTGTGGAAAAGCTATACTTTTTTCAATGCCCTTTACTTTGCTGCAGAGAAAAATACACTAAGAGAAAATTCAACTTCAGACACAGTTTAATATTTTTAAACTCATTAAAATTGTCTTTCAGTTTTGGAGGAGTCCTTGACTGTGTGTTCATGTTAGGGGTAAATTTAAAGTAGGTAGCTTTGTGCATTCATTACCCCACCTATAGATTTTCAGCCCCTTAAGCCACTTTGCAAATATTTATTGACAGCTTACTATGTGCCAGGCATTGTGTTAGGTGTTGGGAACACATGGTGGAAGGAAAGAATGAGAGAGTTTTTGCACTCATAGAATTTGTGATGTAGATGTAAATAAACAGACGCAGAATGACCCAATGACCATTTTGCTAAGTGTCATAAAATAAAAGCACAGGGCGCCAAAAAGCCATATAGGGGCATCTAACTGATCCAAGTTTGAGAGAGGGTGTTTCTAGGGAAGAGCCATGTTGATTGAGACCACACATCTGTGTGGGAGTTGTGGAGGGGAGGTGGGCAGCAGGAAGTGTGTTTTGGGTGGAGGATATGCATATGAAACCTGGAAGGTGGGAAGGAACTTGGCATGTGTCACAGCCAAAAAAGAAAAGAAAAGAAAAAGACAAAACTGCTAGAGCTTAGAAAATGAGGAAGAGAGGTAAAGCATATTAAGTTAAGGAGCAGGTGAGAAAAAAATCACACGTGCCCTTGCCAACCACATGAAGAATTTTGGATTTTATCCTAAGTGATGTAGAAGGGTGATATCAGATTTGCTTTTCAGAAAGATCCCCTGACTGCCTTGCAGAGAACAGATTGAGCAGATTAGCTGGAGGCCACTTGGTCATTTAGCCAAGGATGGCAATGGCTGGGTGGAGCAAGATTTGTGGCAAGGGAGAGGGAGTGAAGTGGATGGCTTGGAATTAGGAGGAAGAGCTAGTGTGATCTGGTGAGTACTGAGGGCTTCAACCATGTAACTGTCCCAGGGGCTGGCAGCACAGATTTAGCTACCAGCTCATTTAGATATGAGCTCATATTTAGCCAGTAAAGGAGGCCTGCAAGTGATGCAGGATAGAATAGCCCCCAAATTGTGGCTTAGTCGGGGAGGGTTCTTGGCTTTGCCCAGGAAAGAACTCAAGGACAAGCCATGAGTGTTAGACAGCAATCCTTTCTTTTTTTTTTTTAGACAATCTTGCTCTATCACGTAGGCTGAAGCAGAGTGGCATGATCTCCTCTGCCTCCCGGATTCAAGTGATCCTCTGGCCTCAGCCTCCTGAGTAGCTGGGATTACAGGCATGCACCACCACATCCAGCTAATTTTTGTATTTTTACAAGAGGGGGTTTCACCATGTTGGCCAGGCCTGTCTCAAACTCCTGAACTCAAGTGATTCACCCTGCTTGGCCTCCCAAAGTGCTGGGATTACAGGCGTGAGCCACTGGGCGTGCCTACAGTAATCTTTTATTGAATGGTCCTGCTCCTTGCAGAACAGGGCTAACTCATAGGTAATACAGGCAGAGTAATTATGTTTATGCCCACTTCTGGCTTTGGCAATTATATTTATGCCTACTTTCAATTGTATGCAAATAAAGGGGTGGGTTAATGTAAATTGAGGGGAAGTTTATTTAGAACTTTCTAGGAAAGGGGTGGTAACTTCTGGGTCATTGCCACAGAAAGGGATGGTAGTTTCCCAGTCATTGCCACAGCATTTGTAAACTGTCATGGCACTGATGGGAGTGTCTTATGCTAATGAGAAATGAATGCAGCTAGGGATTGCTTTCCTCACCATCTGCTGGTTCCTATCAGTTTCTTCACTTCATCCTATCCAGACTAGAAAATAAGCCTGGCAGGTCTCCTACTTCACGAGGGCATGAGGGAGGCAACGTGGATTTGGAGGAATGTGGGCAGCGAGTCTCACTGGATCTCTACCATTGCTTTGCAAAGAAGCTCAGAAGATGTGATGGGGGCTGGTGTTCTGTGTGTTTGTGGTCACCAGGTATGGGCAGGGGCAGGCCGGGAGCACCAGACACCAGGCCCTTCTCAGGATGGCAGACAAGGTCTGATCTGTGCTGTGCATGGAACCAGTGACCACCATGGTCCCAGAGCCTTTCCCTCAATGACTTGGCAGCAGGCTGACAGCTGGCACTTTTCTCTCCCAGCACAGGCCTTCTGGGTCTGCTTTGTTAACAGAGGTGCCTCTGCTGCATCTTTCCTGAGTGTGGAGTTTGAAGGTTGTTGTCTTAAGCCATATCCCAAGAGGGAAGACAGCTGCAGAGCTAAACAAGGATTGAAAGAAACAAGGACTGGAACAAACAGATTATGAAAACATCACAGTAGAACACTTTTCCCATAAACTACCTTTTTTTATGTTTACATTCTTTGAAAAAAGAAATACTGTTATTTGTTCAGCAGCTCAGAAAAAAAAGATCAAATAGAGCATCAGAGTCAGATTCCACTCCTGGATGTCTGACTATGGTCCATGGTTTCCCGTCCACCTCTGGGCACTCCGCTTCAGTCACACAGACCTCCAAGTCGCCCCTGCCCCAGGGACTGTGCTTTTGCACTTTTTCTGCCTAAACTTCTTTAACCCTAAAATTCACACTGAGCTCCCCCTTTCTTTGAAGCACACCCAAGATGTCCTTCCCCCACTCTGCCACCCCATCTCCCTTTTCTGCTTTTTCTCATAGTAGTTATCACCATCTCACGTAATTAGTTTTTTGTTTCTTTGTTTTGAGACGGGCTTTTGCTCTGTTGCCCAAGCTGGACAGTGAGCAATCACAGCGCACTGCAGCCTCAACCTCCTGGGCTCAGGTAACCTTTCCACCTCAGTCTCCCAAGTAGCCACGACTACAGGCACATGCCACAACACCTGGTTAGTTTTCGTATTTTTTTTATTGGTAGAAACAGAGTTTCGCCATGTTGCCCAGGCCGATCTCAAACTCCTGAGCTCAAGTAATCTGTCCGCCTTGGCCTCCCAAAGTGCTGGGATTACTGATGTGAGCCACTGTACCTGACCACATAATTAATTGTTTTTTATTCATTTGCTTATCTTCTTCCATTTAAATGCAAGTTCTATAAAGGTGGATAGTATGGTTTGGCTCTGTGTCCCCACCCAAATCTCATCTTGAGTTGTAATCCCCATGTGTCGAAGGAAGGGGAGGGGATTAAATCTTGGGAGTGATTTCTCCCATGCTGTTTTCATGACAGTGAGTGAGTTCTCACAAGATCTGATGGTTTTATAAGTGTTTGGTAGCCCATCTCTTGCTTGTTTTCTCTCCTGCCACCTTGTGAAGAGGTGCCTGGTCCCCCTTTGCCTTCTGCCCTGATTTTAAGGTTCCCAGGGCCTACCCAGCCATGCGAAACTGTGAGTCAATTAAACCTCTTTTGTTTATAAATTACCCAGTCTCAGGTAGTATCTTTATAGCAGTGTAAAAACGGACTAATACAAAGGAGTTTTAGTTTTCTGTTTCCCTAGCTCTTAGAACAGAGCCTTTCACAAAGAGGACCCTCTGTAGGTATTTGTTGAATGAATGAATAATCTTTTAAGATGTGGTAGTTTTTAAAAAGCTGACTGGGACCTCTCTCAGACACATCATGAGCCCAAATAAATTCCAATAAATTAAAATTCTGCTGTAGCCGGGCGTGGTGACTCACACCTGTAATCCCAGCACTTTGAGAGGCCAAGGTAGATGGATCACTTGAGGCCAGGAGTACGAGAACAGCCTAGCCAACATGGCAAAACTGTCTCTATGAAAAATGCCAAAGATTAACGAGGTGTGTTGGTGCGCACCTGTAGTCCCAGCTACTTGGGAGGCTGAGGCACAAGGAGGTAGACCCGGGAGGTGGAGGTCGCAGTGAGCTGAGATCATCCACTGCACTCCAGCCTGGGCAACAGAGTGAGATCCTGTCTCAAAGAAAAAAACAAAAAGTTCTGCTATAAAAAATAAAACTGTGAACTACTGGCAAAAGCTTATGCAAGGATGTGGGAAATTAACCTTCTTGTATATAAATATTAAAAATATTATTATAATCAGGCTTGTTGTTCTAGGACTTCCTCTTCTAGTTACTTATCCTAAGAAAGGAAATAAAGATGTGTACAAACATTTAAGGGCAACAATAGCCACATTATTGTGTATATTAATAATAATCAGGAACAACCAGAGATTGTTAAATATTCAACAATAAAAGGTTAGTGGAGTAATTTTATCATTTTATGTTTTATGTAGGGTTAATTTACCTCTACAATGGAATACTATATAGTCATTAAATATTATGCTGTAAAGAAATATCTGATGTAAAAAAATATGTTCAATGTATGTAACTGAGTGAAAAAATTACAAAGATATATGTATCCAGTAGTCTTCCTTTATCCAGAGTTTTTATTTTGGTGGTTTCAGTTACCTGAAGTCAATGTCAGTCCATATCAAATGGAAAATTCCAGATATAAACAATTCCTAAGTTATAAATTGCTAGCTATTCTGAGTAGCAAAATGACATCTCGGCCATGCTGCCTCCTCTTACCCAGGAAGTGAATCATCCCTTTGTCCAGTGTGACCACACTGTCAACAGCACATGCCCATTAGTCACTTAGCAGTGGCATAGGTAATCAGATTGACTGTCAAGGTATACAGAGTTTGTTTTCAAGGCACTCTTATTGTACTTAATAATGGCCACAAAGTGCAAGAATAGTGATGCTGGCAATTCAGATATGCCAAAGAGAAGCCATAAAGTGCTTCCTTTAAGTGAAAAGGTAAAAGTTCTCTACTTCGTAAAGAAAGAAAAAAATTGTAAACTGAGGTTGTAAGATCTAATATTTGTTCTATAGCAAGAACAAATATTCTCTCCGTGAAATTGTGTAGAAGGAAAAACTAATTTGTACATATTATATATGGAGTTTGGCACTATCCAAGGTTTCACTATCACTGGGGGTCTTAGAACATGATCTCATTTTCTGAGAAGCCTATGTATGGGTTAATAAAAAAGATACCAGGCAAAAGATTAATAGTGTTTATCATTATTGGCCTATATATTTTTCCAAAGCATTAAAAATGTATTGCATTCATCTGTCTGTATAGGTCGGATACTGGTTCTGGCACTGTCCTTGTGAGCTCAAATCTGCACATACCAGGTTCTGCACTAGGTCCTGTAGAACCCATGTACAGGAGAAGTCAGCCATCTGCATATGCAGATTTCACATTCCTCCAGTTGGATATTTTCCATCTATGTTTGGTTGAAAAAAAAAAGCTGCACATAAGTGGACCTGTGCAGTGCATATCTACTGTTCATGGACTTATCCCTTAAAAGAATAGAGAGACTCTAAAATGTTAGCAGCGTTTAAAGTGCAAGTAGTGTAAGGCCTGGAACCCATGGGTAACTTCATAGAGATGGTGGCATTTTATATGACGTTTGAGGGTCACAGGGTTTTTTCATGTTGGGAAGGAGGGAAGACTTATGAGAGTAAAATCTGTTCAGGGAACAGTGAGAAATATGGTATGTTGGGAGATAAGGGTGGAAAGTAAGACTAGCAACTTATTCCAAGTGATATGTGATATTAAGAAACCTGAACTCTTTCTTTTGAATAATGAAGAGCCAATGAAAATATCAACTAAGGGAGATAATGTGATCAGATTTGAATATGTCAGCAAATGTCCCAGAACCTCCTGGGTTTCCTGGCTTCCCTCTGCTTTCAGGAGAGCTCACACTCAGATTGGTCATTGTATGTTATTATTGAATGTGGTTTTCCTTGAGACATTTGCAATAGGAATGTTCTTCATGTCCCTGTCGTTCTTATAAATTTTTAAGTTACATGTTTAAACATGTAAGTACTTTAGCATAAATACTTTCATATGTGTACACATAGAAGAACCTTTGCATAAATCCAATAATATGATTATACCAAATAAGCCTTTTAGAGCATTTTTATAACAAATGTGGTTCTATCCATAGTTTTTATCCCCCCATGCACATGTAAGTATATAGTGGCATATACACACCCACACAGAGACATATGTAAGGTGCCTGTCATCGTTTGCTTTACAGAAAAATGGAATTAGACTATACGCACTTTACTATTTCCCTTTGTCTCATCAATAAGTGGAATTATCTCCAAATTAACTGGTACTGTTCCATGTCTTTCTTTTTATCAACTGCAATGTATCTCACTCGTGCTGTGTAGTCTTCCTTTCAGTCATTTTTTAACCGATAGATTAACATTGTTTGCAGTTTGTCATCACTATTATGCAATAAGCATTCTCATATATTATGTTTGTATGAAATAAACACCCAAAGCAGGGCTGCTGTGTGTCAAAGGATATAGATAATTATAATTGGAATAAGCAGGGGCCAGATTACTTTCCAAAAAGACTGTAACACTGCCTCTACAATGGCTTGAGGAAGATACATTCTTTTGTCCAAATCCTCGCCAGCAATAGATATTATAACACTTTTTGATGTTATGTTGCCAGTCTGATGGGCATCAGATGATATCTTAAGATTCTTTTATTTTGCATTTCTCTTACCACTTGTGAATTTCAGCAACTTTTCGTGTAGTATCTTCACATATTGGAGTTGTACTCTGTGGATTATTATTCTATTCTCTTTTATAGATTTGAGTCTCTTCATAATCTTTCTTGCTATCGGGCTAGCTTACTGGTCAATTTTCATGGCCTTCATCAACACACAGTTCATGAGTACTGTGAGAATTCGCATTTTTAAAACCTGAACTAATTTCTCTGTACACGCCAATACTCAAGCCAGATAAACTCTAGGCAGGAGGACCCAGCTCATTCATTCACATTCCTTTTCTGTGGCAAAATGGGTGAAGAGAACACAAATCCCAGACTCTTGGGATACATAAATCAGTCAGGTGCTTTATGGAGAAATGCAGGTCTGTAGCAGTGGGATAAGGTCTCTCCAGCTGTGTCAAACTCCACCTTGGAAGCATAAACTAATCTGGAAATAAAGCAGCCCTGGCACAACAGGAATCAGGATGACAGATGTGACTCTGGCAGCCCCGAAGGACGCTCCGATAGGGTGGCACGTGTCTCTCTCTTGATTAATCAGACCTAGCTCGCCATTCTAATCTATTCCAGCCAGCTGCACGCAGCAGATTATTACCAAGTCAATACGGATCACAGCCAAGTGCTGGAAGGGCTTGGCCATTATGCCGTCCTGCAGTGCAGTCAGCGAGACCAACCCCTTCCCCTGGGGCTCTTTAATAAATTAAAATGATGTAGATTGCTTGGTCTTCTTGTCACTATGATAGAAAAAATCAAGAGAACCCAACCTTCTGTTCATGACTAACATCGGGTGATTTTCTGAGGAGAGGTTGCTGGTGGGTTTATGCCTGCTGAGAATTATCTGCCACCAGCCGCCACCCAAAATTATCCATCTGTCCACCGCATTCTTCTCCAGCATTAGTGGAGGGCATGGGCCACTCCAACCCGTTCTAACCCATTTGCTCCAAAGTAGTTGTTTAAAGAAGAAATTTCTAATCTCTCTGTTTCTTGTTTCAAAGCAGTAACGTCTTCAACAGCAAAGAAGAGAAGAAAAGAAGAAGAGGAAGAAGAAGAAGAAGAAAGAGGAGGAAGAGGAGGAAATAATTATATGGCCACAGACAAAAAAGCAGAAAAGGCCATCCCTGTATGTTTGACAGAGACCTGAAATAAAATCAAGAGCGATTAAATGATTCATCCAGTTACAACTTGTTCAGTGGCTTGATCAAGACTCTTAACACATACACCCTGACTATAAAGTGAGTATTATAACAGAATGTTCATGGGTGGTTTTCAGGGAACCTGTGGAACCTCTAGAATGGCATTAAAACTGTGTGTGTGTGTCTGCTTTTTTTTTTTTTTTTTTTTTTTTGCAGGAAAGAGTTCATGGTTTTTGTCAGAGTCCCACATGGGATCCAGGCTGGAAATTCGTTAAACATTTCCATTCTAGAAGAAGCTCAAGTCTTAAAGAGGAGGCACTAACACACATTGAGGACAAAATAGAAACCTCAAAGATGCACCATATTACCCAGGTACCAGAAGGCATCAAAGTTTTGGTAGAGGGGCAAAGGAGATTATAATTCTCTTTCATCTCTTGGTTTTATTATCTGATGTGATTTTTTTTTTCTTTCATGAGGCAGATGTGGTGAAATGGAGCTTTGAGTGTCCTTTGTTTGGAGCTTTCATTCTTTGACAGCCAAGGAGCCCTACTATGAGGCTTGGGGATGAGGGCGTGAAGGGGTGGCCTTAGCACACTCTGGTAAAGGGCTCACCAGCTCTTAGCTGTCCCCATCTTTTGTGAGGATGATGCAGAGGATGAGCTAGACCAGGTGGGATGAGAGAACAGAAGACAGGGCTGGTTCCACATTTGTCTAGACCATCCTTGTCTCTAGAGAGTAGCAAAAGCCATGACTTTGATACTATTCAGCCAGATTCACAAGAGCAACAGATCAGATCCCAGGTTCAGGTAGGAGTCTAAGTAAAGGGCGTGTACATTTACCCGGAAGGGCCCCTCTGTTCTTCCCTCAGAGGCTCAGTGCGGGAATAAGTGAGTCAGGGATATAAAACTTGGGGACTGACTGTACTCAGTATGACTAACACAGTTTACTGTGTTAGTGGCATCTAACTTCATTCAGGCATCCAGCAGACGCCATGAGTGGGCTGTGTTGGGGAAAAGCAAACTCATTTTAAGAGCAGTGCCAGGAAATCTAGATTTGCAAAGTGAGTCTGACATCCAACCACTGAAACACTGCGACATACCTACATGAGTGTGCGTATATGTAAAAGACTTCTCTATGGTAAAGAGAAATGATTTTAAATGACCACCTCTTTAAAGGTTCCACAACACCAGTACTCTTCATAATGGAAATACTTAAAAAATAGAAGCTACTCTTACATCCTCATCTTTTGTCATATTTGATTTCATGTGCAAATAACTAGCATGCCTAAGAACAACATGTAACTTCTTCCAATAACCAGAAAATAGTATCTATTGCTGTTAAATGTGTGTTTTTCCTTCCCAAGGATAGTAAGCATACACGTCAGTCCTTTCCTAAGTCTCAGGGGTCTCATGAACAGCATTGCTTTGGCTCCAGTCAGCTTTTTCTTTTCTTTTTTGTTTTTTGACACTGAATCTCGCTCTGTTACCCAGGCTGAAGTGCAGTGGCATGATCTCGGATCACTGCAATCTCCACCTCCTGGGTTCAAGACATTCTCCTGCCTCAGTCTCCCGAGTATCTTGGATTACATGCGTCTGCCACCATGCCTGGCTAATTTCGAATTTTTAGTAGAGATGGGGTTTCTCCATGTTGGCCAGGCTGGTCTCGAACTCCTGACCTCAGGTGATCCACTTGCCTCGGCCTTCCAAAGTGCTGGGACTACAGGCATGAGACACCATGTTCCTAGCTACAGCAGAATTTTAATTTTTTGGAATTTATTTTGTCTCATGATGTGTCTAAGAGAGGTGTTTTCCAATATGCATACTTATGTTCTTTAGAAAGGAAGTAAAAGCCCTAATTTTTAGTAAGGTCTATGGCCCTCCAGAAAAAAGCTGCATTTCTCAGCACTTTGTGCTAAGCTCTGGCTAATGGAATGTGAGTCAAAGTGATGTGTGCAAGCTCTAAGTCTTGTTATTAAAGAGCAGACCCTTTCCTCTCTTCATCCCCCAGCTTGCCTTGTAATACGTTTGTGTTGACAACCTGGAATGTGCAAAAAGTGCCATTCTAGTGATGGCAGAACAACCAGATAAAGGAACTTGGACAATCCGTCAGTCTGAGCCATATTCCACCCTGGACTGCCTCCATGTCCTCATATTGATGGACTTACCTCTGGTTCAGCTTCACATCATGGATGTGTCCTTTGAGATCCCAGTTCTATGGCTGAAAGATTTTGTCCCAGTCTTCCATGCCTGTGTGTCCATGAAAATCAAATCCCAAGGTCATCTTGTTCAGCAAATCCCCTTGAAGCCAAGCTCATCTCAGTCCTCTGTCTGCCTATCTATGTAGCTACCTTTACTTAAATTTTAGACCACAGCCTCTTTCCTACCAGGGCATCAATGCTACCAGAAGGAGCATTGCTCTCATGCTAGCCAGAGTTTTGCTTTGTTTTCAGCAAGAGAGTCAGTCTAGATAATTTGCCTGCCATATCAATGGTAAGAATTTTCATGGGTGGTTTTCAGGAAACCTGTGAATCTTGACTTGCTGTCTTGCTATCTTGAGTGGCCAGCGCTTAGCCCTGGATAAGGATGGAGTTGCATCTCCTCCTGGTGCTGCTATGAGAAGCCCCTCTGCATCTGCTACCCTGAGGACAGGGACCTCATTGTGAGCCTGATTGCCTCTTGGATAGTGCTGGGTATGCTGCAGAGCCCATACAAGATTTTTTTTCGGACGAACCTCTAAACAGCAGAGTATATTATGCTAGAAATATTGTCGTGATTATTTCTCCCTTAGTATACAGGACTACAAACTATAAAAAGGAGAATCCACGAGTATATGCAGAAATTCTGTTGCTAAGTGATGTCTTTGTTCTTATACTAGACTGCGTACCTCTCTCCATATAATGCTGGGAACTTCTATTTTTCTTCCACTAGGTTAAAACTGAAATCACTGATTAAGTGAAACAAACAGAACAGCAATTACCACTTCTTGTGATTGAGTGTCAGATTCAAATCAGTAAAAGGCAATGAAAAGCATACAAATCTTTTTTTCTGACCTTTTCTCTTTTTTTCAGATAATTTTCTCATGCAGTCATTTTTAATAAATCATCATTCGATTTGTTCCTTTTCCAGAGTAATTCTTGGCACTTCATGTGCAGACCCACTGCCAAAGCCACAGTGTGGTCTGCAGCTCAGTGACCTCATGACTCATGCAGCATCTTCCCCTCTGCTCTGTGGGATACCATCAGGAATGGTTTTGCTAATACATAACAAAACAACTCGTCAGAAAGTTTCAGCGATTGTTGTCATCAATGACATTTATTCCTGCAGACTTTGTTAATAATATCAGAATTTTTTAGTATTTAGTGTATCCCAGGTATTGAATTCAACACCTCAAATGCATAATTTCATTTAATTATCCCAATAAACTATTATGTGAACACATACATTTCCATTTTCCAAATGAGACAACCAAGGCTTAGCCCTTAATTTGCCCAAGGTTACTCAGATGGTATTTTAGTTGGCTCAGGTTGCCATAACAAGACAGCACAGACTGAATGGCTTAAACCATAGACATCAATTTCTAACAATTCTGGAGGCTGGGAAGTCCAAGATTAAGGCACTGGCAGATTCAGTGTCTGGTGAGGACTCTCTTCCTGGCTTGCAGACAGCCTCCATCGCTCTGTGTTCTTACATGCTGAAGAGAGAGCACTTCAGTTAACTGGCATGTCTTCTTATAAGGACACTAATTCCATCATGAGACACCTATTTTCATGACCTCATCTAACTCCAATTACCTTCTAATGGTGTCATCTCCAAATACCATTACATTAGAAATTAGGGCTTCAACATAGGAATTTTGGGGAGACACACATTCAATTCAAAGCAGATGGTTCATAGCAGATGGTGAGACGTGAGTGGATTTAAAGGCCCTAGTTGGCCTGGCTTCTACCCTCATGCACTTGGCTCCAGCCAAACTAACCTCTTTGTTTCTCAAAACCTTTGACTTGCCCTGCCACAGAATGCTTTGTGCCCTCTGCCTCCAGATCTTGACTCACCTGAATCTGTCATGTAGGTTCAGTTCAAGCACCACCTCCTCTGAGTCTGTCCTTCACTACTAATTTAAAGTCCACCCCCTACTCCGACCCAATTGCTCTCTCAGATCATCCAGTTTTAGCTTCCTCATACTGTGTGTTGCTCCTCAACATTTTTTCATACATAAATTTACTTGCCTATTTTCTTTTCCTTTTCTAGAGTGTAAGCTTCATGACAGCAGGAAGCAGGCCTCTCTTGTTTGCATCGGTGTCTCCATAAGCTTGAAGAGTACTGATATGGCTTGGATCTGTGTCTCTGCCTTTGCAAATCTCATGTTCAGTTGTAATTCTGGATGTTAAAGGTGAGGCCTGGCGGAGGTGACTGGATCACGGGGGTGGATCCTTCATAAATTGTTTAGCACCATCCCTTTGGTGCTGTTCTCATGACAGAGTTCTCACGATATCTGGTTGTTGAAAAGTGTCTCCAACTCTTCCTCCTGCTCTGGCCATGTGAAGATGTGTCTGCTTCCCCTTCCCCTTCCACCATGATTGTAAGTTTCCTGAGGCCTCCCCAGCCATGCTTCCTCTACAGCCTGTACCGTGAGCCAATTAAACCTCTTTGCTTTATAAATTACTCAGTCTCAGGTACTTCTTTATAGCAAAGCAAGAGTAAACTCATACAGGTAACTGGCACATAATCAGTGGAGGATGCATGAGTGACTATCCACTCTAACTCCACCCCTCTTCAGCCCCAAGCTATCCTGGTGGATTCAGTGCTTTGCTTTCATTTGAAGGGGACATGTGGGTCAAAGGGGTACATGCACATTAGCTGACACCTGGAGCCCTCTGCAGGGAATATCGAGACAACTCTACAACATGTCACTTAGGAAGTTAGAATACTCCTTTCTCTGAACCCTCACTGTACTAGTCTGTTTTTATGCTGCTGATAAAGACATACCTGAGACTGGATAATTTATAAAGAAAATGAGATTTAATGAATTCAGTTTCACATGGCTGGGGAGGCCTCACAATCAAGGCTGAAGGCAAAAGACACTTCTTACATGGTGGCGGCTAGAGAGAATGCAAGCCAAGTGAAAGGGGTTCCCCCTTATAAAGCCATCAGATCTCATGAAACTTATGCACCACCACAAGAACAGTATGGGGGCAAGTGCCCCATGATTCAATTATCTCCCACCAGGCCCGTCCCATAACATGAGAATTATGGGAGCTACAATTCAAGATGAGATTTGGGTGGGGACACAGCCAAACCATATCACTCACCTAGGGACGTTCAAATTCCTTCCTTTAATCCCAGCTGTGAACTGAATGTTTATGTCCCCACCAAAATTTATATGTTGAAGCCCTAACCCCCAATGTGATGGTATTTGGAGGTGGGGCTTTTGGAAGGTGATTAGGTTTAGATGAGGTCATGAAGGTGGGACCCCTAAGATGGCATTTGTGTCCTTATAAAAGGAGGAAAAGATACCAGAGCTTTCTCTGCCGTGTGAGCCCATGGCACCCATAACAAGAAGTTGGCTATCTACAAACCAGGGAAAGAGCCCTTACCAGGAACCAAATCTATTGGCATCTTGGTCTTGGACTTTTAGCCTCCAAAAGTATGAGAAATAAATGTCTATTGTTTAACTCACCCAGTCTATGGTATTTTGTTATGGCAGGAAGAGCTGACTAAGGCAATACCCAAGTCATTCCACCTTATATCAGGCACCCATGGAGACTTGGGAAATTACCTTCTCGCTATTGATTGCTAACTTACCACTCACCTAGGCTCCCAGTTCATGTCTTCTCTGTGGCCCTTCCCTGTGAATATGACTCATTATCTCGTGGCCTGTCTTTCCTAGAGGTTGCACGTGAGTGAGTTGAGTCTCTTTTTGCCTTTAGGCTGGGCCACTGCTCCTTCACTGCAGGCTGCCTTCTCACCTGTTGATGTCCTCTGGCCAGCATCACCATCCCAGACTGATTCTGGGCAGTTGACTGGCATAGCCTCGAGCTGTGGCTGGTTTCACAGGAGATGCACTGTGGACCCACCCTGCCTTCCCCTCATCTGTCCAGCCCCAGCATTGCTGATCTCCTCTGTGCTGCTCTGGCTCCAGAAGACATCCCCAGAGACTGGTGCTCACCTCCGTTCTGAGAAGGAGTGTGTTTCTCCAATTACCATGAAAAGGTGAGACCCCTCTGATTTTGTTCCTTTTCTCTCTGGGTAAGATCTCTTTCATCCCATCCAAAATTTACCTTGTTAGCTATGCAAATTAATTTTCTCTACTTTCCATTGAGAATGTCTATATACTCCCTAAGATGCTCCACATCTTTTTACAGGTTTTCGTATTTGGGGGTTTCTATTTTTGTTTTGCTACAACTAAAGATATTAAACCGCATTTTCTATGCCTTCAGTACAGCTCCTGTTGAGTAGAATGCTTTATATACCTATGTTTGCCACCTAAACAAGCAAACAAAAATAGTAAAAGCCTTCTATTTGCCAGGCATTACCCTAGGTGTTTTTTCTGGGAGGTGTTAGTGACTGGGTAACTCAGTGCATTAAAATGATCAACATTTTGCAAAGCTCTGTAGTAATAAAACATAAATGACTGCCTGTTCACATTCTTAGGTACTCTGTTTTTTTGGAGACCAGCTCTGTTTGGGTTTTTTAATTAACTTACATCTTTATTGCCTAGGGAATGCTGAGACAGTTGGGTCAGTCTTCCAAATGCCAAGTGAGACTCTTTGAGTTTTGGAAAAAAACAAACAAACTAAAAATGCCAGGTCAGAGGCATGAAACCAGAATCCCAAAGTGACTGTTCATCATTGTGTGACAAGTTTCAGAATGAAAAAGAAGGATATTGAGAAACTGACTTAGGACTGCATTCTTCATTGGCACCATGAAAACAAACACAAACTCAGGGGACCAGGAAAATCAGAATCGAACTATTGCATTTATTTGAGTGTTTAGTTTATATTAGGTTGAAAATCTTGCAAATCATATAAAGACACAAACTTTGCTTAACTCATGTGTTAGGTAAATGCCGCTGGCGGGTAAATGTGTCTGTTTCCTACTCTTACATAGTCTAGAAGATAATTCTTAGCTAGTATAATCACCAGAAGTTCTCCTGGTCTAATCCGTGAATAACTGGCTCACTCCCAAGATGAAAACTGGTCACAAGTCATTAATTCAATTACTTAAGGAACATCTATCAAGCACTTAATATATACTAGACATTAAGTTAGATGCTTGTACTATCCAAGGGAACTTAGAGGTTGTTATTTTTAAAAGGAGATATCCATATAGAAATGTAGGCAAAGCCTTCAGTGTCTGAGGAATAGTGACTAGGAGACCCATGGAAACAAGGAGTGGTGGTGGGCCCTGGTGGTAGGATGCAGAGAGAAATGGCCTGAGTCTCAAAGAAGCAGGGGTTCAGAAGAGATTTGGGAAAGGGAGAAGAATACTATCTCCATCTCCCAACCTTGAAGCACTTTTATTTCTATCACTCTAGGTGGTTCTGGTGCAGGTGTTTTTTTGTGACAAAGAATAGCATCCCACCTGTGAGAGTCTCTAGGGTAGATTTCAGTTAAGCCATGGAAGAGAAAGAAATAAAGAGTCCAGACCAGGCACAGTGGGTCATACCTGTAATCTCAGCACTTTGGGAGGCCAAGGTAAGCAGATCACTTGAGGCCAGGCATTCAAGACCAGCCTGGGCAACATGGTGAAACCATGTCTCTACTAAAAATACAAAAATTAGCCGGGCATGGTAGTGCATGCCTGTGATCTCAGCTACTCAGGAGGCTGAGGCATGAGAATCGCTAGAACCTGGGAGTTGAAGGTTGCAGTGAGCCAAGATCATGCCACTGCACTCCAGTCTGGATGACAGAGCAAGACTCTGTCTCAAAAATAAATAAATAAATACATAAATAAGGCTGGCTGCGGTGGGTCACACCTGTAATTCCAGCACTTTGGGAAGCTGAGGTGGGTGTGTCACGAGGTCAGGAGTTCGAGAGCAGCCTGGCCAAGATGGTGAAACCCCGTCTCTACTAAAAATACAAAAATTAGCTGGGCTTGGTGACAGGCACCTGTAATCCCAGCTACTCAGGAGGCTGAGGCAGGAGAATTGCTTGAACCAGGGAGGCAGAGGTCGCAGCAAGCTGAAATCGCACTGTCACACTCTAGCCTGGGCAACAAGAGTGAGACTTTGTCTCTAAATAAATAAATAAAATACTGAGTCGGTCCCAAAACATTTGACAGATAGCTATTGAACCTCTGTCATAGGCTAAAAACTCTGTAGGCATTAGGGTTGCAGTGAAGAATAGTTCCCTAATCTTATGGTGCTTCTATTTTGGTGTGATAGGAGAATAAACATGTAAACAAGTAAATAATAGAATGTTGTGGAGCAATCAGTGCTAGGAGAAACAGTGGAAGCATGGGAAGGGTATAGTGAGTGATGGGGCATCAGGGCAGTTGGCAATGACCTTACTGAGGAGGTGATACTTGAGCAGAGAAAGGTATGAAGTACAGGAGCAAGGCATACAGTTAGAGCATTCTAGACATGGGGAACAGAAAGTGTAAAGTGCCTAAGCTGGGAAAGTGCTGTGTGTTCAAAGCACAGCAAAGAGGCCAGGGTAGCAGAGGCAGAGTGAACGGTGGTAAGTGCTGTGTAGGAGCCAGACTACACTGGTTTGCAGAGCCAATTGTTAAGTTTCAGGAATTTTGCCAACCAGTTGCTAAACACAGCCATTATTGAACATTAAATCATATAAGCTTACAACTGAACGTATCATATTAAAACTAAAACTCATCACTTCCTAATTAGTTTGCTACATTTTTATTGTTATCTATGCTCTTGAGGTTGTGCATATCTGAGTGTCTGTAAGGTGGAATTACCATGGAATGCTGCCCTCCTGTGCATCTCTTCTCAGCTCCAAGTTCAGTGGTGTTGACTTGTTAGCTTGAAATCAGCCATTGTGGGAGAATTACATGATGGAAATGGGCAAATGCTGCAAATCAAAGCTTACCTTAATTTTTGTTGATTGTCTAGACTTAAAGAGGTGGAGAAAAATGTTAATAATTCAGATTAAACGTAGAAGCATTTCATGTTACATTTGAATAGCACAAAAAATTGAGGAACTGTTCTTTCAGTACTCAAAAACTTATCCAATTTGGCAAAGAAGATCTTCATGTTGTCGACACATGGGTGAAATTCCAACACAGTCTTTGTTCTCTTACTCTTGTCTTACTTGTTAACATATGTGAAAGTATCAACCAACATTCGTGCCAGGATAACATGTGGGGAGCCAGGTGTTAATCATTTATCATCACACAGATATGGTCAGAGAAAAAGCTGAGAATTAGATTAGACAGGCTTTACATGTCAAGGTAAGGGTTTAAAAATGTTTAATTGTGAAACGGAAAGCTGTGGAGGGTTTAAAACAGAAGAATATGATGCTCTGAATTCTGTTTTAAAGGGATCATTTCAGTAGCTAGGAACAGAATAGAGCATAGGTGAACAAGAAGAGAAAAGGCAGGGCTGAGTTAGGAGAACATACTGCAGCTTCCTCTGGGTAGTTGTGGAGGTGATGAGAAACAGTTCAATTTGAGCTGCATTTTTCAAGGTAATGTCAACAGGACTTGCTGGTGTCTTAGATGTGGGTTAGAGGAGAAGAAAGAAAGCGTGGATGACACCACAGATTTTGGCCTGAGCAGCTGAAAGAATGGTGTAACTGTTCAAGAATAGGAAGCTAAGTGAAGCAGAAATAGATTGGGGAAATGACTGGAACAGAATAAAGAATTCTAGGGCAGCACAGTGGCTTATGCCTATAGTCTCAGCACTTTTTGAGACCGAGGAGGGCAGATGGCTTGAGGAGTCCGAGACCAGCCTGGTCAACATGGCAAGACTCCGTCTCTACTAAAAATATAAAAATTAGCCAGGCATGGTGGTGCGTGCCTGTAATCCCAGCTACTGAAGTGACTGAGGCAGGAGAATCACTTGAAACAGGAAAGTAGATGCTGCAGTGAGCCGAGATTGCGCCGCTGCACTCCAGCCTAGATGACAGAGTAAGAACCTGTATCAAAAAAAAAAAAAAAAAGGAATTTCGGTTTCTGTATGTTAAGTTTAAGATGTCTATTGTGCATCCAAGTGGAGATGTTCAGGGTGAAATTGTAGGGATTGTGTTTTTCATAGCATGAGGATTCTAGAGGACTTAATAGTAAAAGGAGCGGTAGGAGTATCTCAAAGGAGAGGATGAGACTGGAAGAATCCAGTTGGCCAGTGCAACTTATGTTTTGCGTTGTGTCTGAGGATGACAAGAGGTGATGCTTTGTTGGTAAAACTGACTATATGGTTATTAAAAAAAAAAAGTCCCAGAAGTCCCCGGTAAATGGAAAAATGTAGGTCTCCCTGAATGAAGTCAGCCATAGCCTGGATTGATTGTTCTGCTGAAGAGATTGGGAGGCTGAGGCTGAAGCTGAAGAATAGCTCGAACATGGGAGGTGGAGGTTGCAGTGAGCCTAGATCACACCATTGAACTCCAGCCTGGTTGACAAGAGCGAAACTCTGTTTCAAAGAAACAAACAAAAGTCACCTGGTAAATGATGGGAATATCAATATATTTTCCCTAAGTTCGTCCTTTTTTCTTTTTATTTCCCATTTATTTTATTTAAGTGTGATTTAGTTTGTATAACAATAAGAAGGATGGAAAATAGACAAGAAGTGATGATAGCAAGTATTAGGTTGGTGCAAAAGTAACTGCCGTTTTTGCCATTAATGTAAAGAAATTAAAGTAATTGCAAAAACGGTGATTACTTTTGCACCAACCTAATAGCTTTGGAAGATGGAACAATGAAGGCTCACAAGTTCAGCTTTAAATTTTTTCTGATACTCTTGCCACAAAAAACAGGGGTCCGAGGAAACTTTTGGAGGTGGTGGATACGTTTATCATTTTAATTATGGTGATATCACGGGTGTATACTATACCCAAGCTCATCAAATCGTACACATGAAATACATGCCAGGTTTTTCTGTCTATCAGTTTATACCTTGATAAAGCTATTAAAAAGAAAAAGTCAGAAATGAGCTCATACTTTAAACTGTCTTTATTCTCTTATTGAACAAACATTTATGGAAGTTCGCCATGTGCCAGCTCTGTGCGAGATATTGATGTGACTATGGGAAGGCAAGCATTGTCCCCAACCTTGCACATCTATCAGGGAGAACAGAAGCAATTGCAGTCATATGCTAGGACAGGGAAGTTGGCACCATGGAAACGTGTAGCAGGGGCAGTCCTGGTCTGGGGGTGGGTCAGGATTGTAATTCCCAAATTGGAGACTGACTCATACAGCTATCAGTGACAGGCAGGAAAACCTCCACAGACTTCAGTCAGATGGGGGGAGCTATCCATTTTCTTTTATATCACCGTTTTATTCACACATCAGCATCCTCTCATTCCAATCCACTTATTCCTGAAAGCAGGCCCTTTTTGAGGCTCCAATCATAGTGATAAACAAAGGAGATTCTAGAAGGGCGGACAAAGCATTAGAGACAGCTTCATTTTATATAAATGCCAAATTTTCTGCATCAGTAAGGTTGCAGCTGTGACAAGAATTAGGCTGCTTTCTAGGTCATATATTTTCTAAAGCACCAGCAAAAAAATATTAATACATCAGGGAAAAAGAAATAAATAGACTCGATTGCTTTAAAACCTTATGCGTAGACCGTTTTTGAAAATAACACAATGACTACTGCTTATCAAATAAAGAAAATGATTTTGTTAATGTAAAATAGAGCCACATTCTCTGGTTGAATCTGTGAACATAAAAAAAATTAAGTTCTCAATTCAGTCTCTTCTGCACAAGATTCTGAATGAGTCAGATTAATTGGCATATAATGAAGCTGATATTATTTTCTATATAATAATAATTCTATACATGTTTGGCAATTTATAAGTTGTAATTCTATGAACCTCAATTTTTAAAAGTTAACTACAAATAAACTGTCTCTGTAAAGGAGACATATGGGTAGGAGACTGCATGCATAGATATGGCTAAAGCATAAATTTTAGCTAATAATGAAAATATCTGATTCATGTCAGAATTAATCAGCCTGGGCTGGATAATGTTTAGTCACAGATGAGACACAGATAAGTAAATTAACACCACATTGGTAATTAAAAGTGCTTCCTGGATATGAGTGACATCTCTGAATGCTGCATGAAATAATTCCTTTTGTATTCTGCTCCACATTTGCTTTCATCTTGTGTTTGGATGTTAGCCACGGAGGGATTGATGTTTACTGCAAAGAGCCTGGAGTCAGAAGATCTATATTCTTGTCTCAGTGCTGCTAGAAGTTAACTGTTAGATTTTAGAAAAAGTAAGTTCTAATCCTCTGTTCAGTTTGCACATCTGCAAAATGAAGATACTTTTAAAAGCAAAATTGAGAAAGAAATAGAACAAAATTATGCATGCAAAAGTGCCATAAAAATTTTTAGTTAATGCAATTATAAAATATTCAAAGAGTCTATGCACAAATATATTTATGTATCACAATAACAATGTAAGCTAAATTATAATTGAAGGAATATCAAAAATAGAATTATATTGAAACAAATAAAAGCCAACAAGGTTGGATATGTGTACTTGTGCATGTATGTTTTAAGTGATGAGATACTTCTAGATACTATGTTTTTAACATATTACTGAATCATTTAACTCATATATGCATATAGTTTTTGGTAATATGAAACAGTGCAAAGAAGGAGATGGTCACTAATTTATTTGGCTGTCTACTACATGTTGAGTCACTTCTCCACATAAAAAATTAATAAAAAAAAGCTAATATATGGGCTCCTTATGTGAGGGCTAAAGACAAAGACAGATGGAGATGCTTTGTTCCTGAAATCTCTAGCTTGGAATATGTTATAGTCATGAGACAAAGTCATTCACAATTAATTCCAATTGTAAGTCTCAGTTGGGGGCTTTGGGGGAGTGAAGGAAGCCTGATACAGCATAGATGGTTTGCCATAAATGTGCCTAAATCTATAAAAGATTCAGCACATTAAAAGAGATTCTTTTCTGAATACTATGCTTATTTCTCAGATTATTTGGGGATTGTTTAGTGTGATAAAATGCAGAAAATAACTCACTACATTTGTAGAACCTTTTCAGAAATCAATTTCTAAGTGTTTGGCAAAAACATCATGATAAGACTTCTAGTACTGATAAGATGTCATAGACCTCTGGTACAGACACAGCAGTCTAAACAAACCATAAATAAGAGGGGTACCTTACAATCTCTAGTCAAATGAACCATTAAAAACTTTCTATACAATTCCAGTCAAATAAGAAGTAGGTTTCTACCTAATGTACAAAACCCAATACTGAAAGTCAAGGAAAAGAAAGAAATAGGAACAAAACAAACAGACAATAACAAGATAAATCTCCAGAAACATACCTGAATGAAGTGGAGTTTTGTGATTTACCCGACAGAAAATTCAAAATAATGGTCATAAGAATGCTCACAGATGTCAAGACAGCAATCCAAGACCAAGCTGAGAACTTCAACAAAGATACAATATAAAAAAGTATCACATGGAAATCATAGATCTGAAAAATGCTGTAACTGAACTAAAATATTCAATTACAGAGTTCAATAACAAACTAAGACAATCAGGGGAGAAAATTGTGAACTTTAAGACAGATCACTGGAAATCATTCAGTCTGATGAACAAAAACAAAAAAAGAATAAAAAGGGGTAATTATAGATTAAGAGACCAATGGGACAGCATTAAGCAGAACAATTTGTGCATTATTTGTGTGCCAGAAGGAAGAGAAAGAGAGAAAGGGACAGAAGACATTCAAGGAAATAACACAGAACACTTCTGAAGTCTCAGGAAGACATTAGAAAGCCAGATCCATGAAACCCGTAGGACACCAAGGATGACAAATCCAAGGAGACACCATGCTACATCATAGTTAGATTGTCAAAAATTAAAGACTAAATGAAAGAAATCAAAGAGCTAAACGGAAAAACATACCGAATTTAAGACTCAACGTAGTAAAGATGTCAGTTCTGGCCAAATTGTCTATATGCTAAATGCAATTTCTATCAAAATCCCACCAAAGTTTGTGTAGTTGGTGGGATTTTGTTAAGTTTATGTATTGGTCTCTAGAATCTATATGAAAAGTCTGAGACTCTAGAATAGCTAAAGTAATCCTAACAAACAAGAATAAAATATAGGAATTATTCTGCTGATTATTAAGATGTAACTGTATGGCTAGAGTAATCAAGACAATCAAGACACTATGGTATTGGCAAAGGAGCAGACACATAGATCAATGGAAAAAAAAAATCACAATCCAGACTCCTACAGACATGCTCACCTAATTTTTGACAGAAATCCAAAGCAGTTCAATGGAGAAAGGATAGCTTTTTCAACAAATGGCATTGGAACAACTGACCATCCACAGGCAAACAGCATGAACCTCAAACTAAACCTCACACATTATACAAATATTCACTCAAAATGAATCAGGGACAAAATATAAAATGTACAATTTTAAAGCTCTTGGGAAGAAAATAGAAGAGAGGGCCTACAATTAACCAAAAAGCCTTAGACTTGACACAAAAAGCATGATCTGTAAGAGAAAACATTGATAAATTGGACTTAATCAAAATTCAGCTTGCTATGCAAAAGCTCACGTGAAGGGAGTGAAAAGACTAGCTACATCCTAGGAGAAAAATTTGCAAATGATTCCAAATAAGGACCAGTTTTAGAATATATTTCTAAAACTTCCAAAATCAACAGTAAAAAGAAAAATCTATGCAATTGGAAAGTGGGCAAAAGCATGTGAACACTAAAGAGGATTTACAGATGGCAAATATGCACATAACATAATATTCAATATCACTTGTCACCAAGGAAATTCAACCTTAGACTATAACTAGCTGTCGTTACGTACTTACCAGAAGGATTTGAGTAAAAGAATAGTGACATCAAATGCTGGTGAGAATGTGGAAAAGATTGATCAGTTGTACATTGCTGATAAGAATGTATTATGTAAAAATGGCGCAGTAACTCCAGAAAACAGTTTGGCGGTTTCTTATAAGACTGAAAATGAAATTAACATATTACACAGCAATGGCAGCCTTGGAACATTTATCCCAGAGAAATGAAAATATATGTTTACACAAAACCTGTACATAAATATTCATAGCAGCTTATTCGTGATTGCCAAAAGCTGGAATCAGTCCAGATGTACTGCCAACACTGTGGTATATGCATGACATAAAATACTACTCAACAATAAACAGAATGAACTACTGAGCCACATGGCCACCTAAAAAATCTCCAGGGTATTATGCCAAGGGAAAGCCTATCCAAAAAGGTAAATTGCTGTATGATTCCATTTATATAACATTTTTGAAATGATAACTTTTCAGATACGGAGAACAGTTTCTAAGTATATGGGACGAGGAGTGGGTGGTGGCAGAAGGGAGGCGGGTGTTGCTAAAAAAAAAAAAAGAGCAGCGTGAGGAATCCTCTTGGTGATGGTTTAGTATTTTGACTGTGGTTGCGAATATACAAAACTGAATTTATGGTAAAACTATATAGAATACACATATGCACAAATAAGTGCAAGTTAAACTAGGGGAACCTGAAGAAGATCAGCAAATTGTGTCGAAGTCAATATCGTGGTGGTGATGTTATTTTGTTTTACAAAATGTTACTGTTGCAGAAAACTGGATGAAGTGTGATTTTTGTATGATTTATTCCAATTCAGGTGATCTACAATTATCCCAACAAAAATTTCAATTAAAAATAAAAGGGCTAACCGGGTTCGGTGGCTCACACCTGTAATCCCAGCACTTTGGGAGGCCAGGGTGGGCAGGTCAAGAGGTCGAGAGATTGAGATCATCTTGGCCAACATGGTGAAACCCTGTCTCTACTAAAAATACAAAAAATTAAGTGGGCGTGGTGGCGCGTGCCTGTAATCCCAGCTACTTGGGAGACTGAGTCAGGAGAATCGCTTGAACCTGGGAGGCGGAGGTTGCAGTGAGCCAAGTTAGCACCACTGTACTCCAGCTGGGGCAACAAATAAGTAAATAAACAAATGAATAAATAAAATGCTTATTAAAATATGGTGAATATTTTGGGAGAATATAAAGAAAATTAAAAGGTTGTCTGCCATCAGCTAGCTTAAGTCTTTAGAAACAAGTGTTTGTGCCAGGCACAGTGGTTTACACCTGTAATCCCAGCACTTTGGGAGATCGAGGCGGGCAGATTGCCTGCACTCAGGTGTTCGATACCAGCCTGGGTAACATGGCAAAACCCTGCCTCTACTAAAAATACAAAAAATTAGCTGGGTGTGGGGGTACACACCTGTAATCCCAGCTACTCGGGAGGCTGAGGCAGCAGAATCACTTGAACCCAGGAGGCGGAGTTTTCAGTGAGCAGAGATTGCGCCACTGCACTCCAGCCTGGGTGACAGAGCAAGACTCTGTCTCAAAAATAAAAAAAATAAAAAAATAAAGGAAAGAGGTGTTTGTGAATTAAAGTTAAGCAAATTCAACATTTAATGTGCCCCAAATTGCACTAGATAACAAAGGAGTTTTATTTCTGCCCTGAAGGAGGTCCTCTCCATCAATGGTTCTGTCCCTTGTGTCTTTATGCTTCCTTTTTAACTTTCCAAACAGTCTTCTGCTCTTGGATCTATACACCCTTGTGTGTTCAGACCTCCACTCACTCCCAACAGACTTCTGCTCTCTCAACTCTTCTGAAATGTCTCCGGGAGAAATAATCATGGTGACCTTCTAATAGCCAAGTCTGAAGATTCAATGATGTTATGTGAAAAAGCCTGGAATATTTGTGAAAGCATTTTCCTGAAGGCATTACGGGCAATTTTTATATGTCCTAGTTTTTGCTTCTCCCCTAACTTTATAACAAGTGAAGAAAGAGGATGAAGTGTTGGAAGGAGAAGGAGGAGGAGAAAATTATTCATAATATATGTATGCATAAGCTTTTTCCAAATTCAAATAGGTCACTTATCTATTTTGTATTTCCAAAATGAGATCATACAATAAATACATCTGTAACCTGCCTTTTTATATATCAGTACATCATTGTGTCCTTTCCTTGCCCATAAATATTTTCTGCCATATATGGTAATAGCTGTCTAACCCATTAATTTACTTTAGCATAATTAAATCAGCCAATCCCCATTTATTTCACATTCAGGTTATTTATTATTTTTAGCTGTAGTAAATACCTTTTAGCTAAATCTTTGGCACATATAGTTACTTTCTTGTATACCGTTTTTATGACTTTCATTACTTATTTTTGATGTTATCCAAAGATGGTGAGAGAGCCTGTTTTCTTAAAATTGTGCCAACCTTGAACTTATAACTAAAGAAGAAAACCTTTGCTAATTTAAAAGTAAAACAAGGTTCTCACCATGTCTTTAGTTCACATTTATTTGTTTAAAAGGTGAAGCTGACTTTTTAAAAAATATGCTTTTGGGCTTTTTGTGTGTCTGCTCTACCATTGGAGCCTTCCACTCTTTATTTCTCATAGCATTACAGAAGATGTTTTTATATTAAAGATACTAATGTCTCTCATATGTGTTACAGATATGTTTCCCAGTTTTCACTTTAAGTCCTCTTCATTATGGGTTTTGAAATATAAAATTAAAAAAAAAAAACTATTGTCAAAACTATATAACATGTTTCATCTGGTGGAATTACAGGTGGTTCTTCTTCTGGCTTGATTTTTATTCTCATTTTTCTACAAATAACCCCCTTCTTACATATTATGAAAAAAATCACAATGAGAATATCATATATGAAAAATTAAATGCTGTGGATAAGTTGTATTAAGAAAAAACCTGACAGCGTTTTCTGCTTTTCTTATTAAACCTGAATTAATAAATGCAAGTTAACTGGGCATTCAACTCAAGAAGTTGAAGTAAATAAAATAGGAATCTGGTGAAGCAGGAGAAAATACTGATAATAATTAATGTAAACTTTTAAAAAATAGAAAAATTAATTTGAAATAAAGCAAATTCAAAACCTGGTTCTTCGGAGATCTAATCAAGAAAAGAGACAAATTGCAGCAATAGAAATTTAAATAAGGGAATACAAAAAGAGATCAGGGAATATTTTCTAAACTATGAGATAATTTTACATACAGCTTCAGTATTAAAAATATCACTGAAATAGGTAGTTTCTCAGCAAATACAAATGCCCAACGTTGAATACAAACACATTTTTAAAAAGCTTGACTGGACATTGATCGAAGAATATATTGCAAGAGTTTTATCGAAGAATAACTCCCTATGAAAGCAGCAGATCTAGACAGGTTTATAGATAACATTTTTCAAACAGTCAGGGAACAGATAATTCTTACGTTATTTAGACTGCTTGACAGCATAGTGAAGACAAAGATTATTAAATAAAACTATAGCCAGTCTAATTTATGAATATAAGTGCAAAAATATTAAAGAAGACGTTAACAACTTAAAGCCTGAGTATATTAAAATAAATAATTCTCCACATAAATTCAGGAAAAACAAACTAGGAATTCCAGGAGGGTTCAAGTTTAAGTAATAACTTGATATATGTGATTATATTAATATGACAAGATAGATAAATCAAGCAGTGATTTTGAGGGATGCAAAAAGCATACTTGATAAAAGGCAACATCTATTAGATGAGATTATAACAAAGTTTTCAGGATAGCACAGAGAGAAAGTTACTGACAATACAGGATAATAGATTTGTCTTAAACTAACAGAAATGTCAAGCCTACAGGTGAAATAATAAACTTATCCCTATTATTATCAATTAGAGAAACAAGATAAGGATGCCTACAAATATAATTTTTATTTAATATTGTTCCAACAGGCTAGCCAATACAAGGAAATTGAAATGAGAGTTATTAATATGAGAAAGGAGGAGACAGAAAAACCTAAGACAATTAACTAGGAAACTATTAGATCTAAGTAGAACAGTGATGGCTTGAAGAATGCGATGAAAGATGATGCTGATAAAAGTGTACTAAAAACTTGATGTGGTTGTGTGCACCTGTGGTCCCAGCTACTCAGGAGACTGAGGCAGGAGGATTGCTTGAGCCCAGGAGTTTGAGGCTGCAATGAGCTAAGATTGCATCTGTGAATAGCCACTACAGTCCAGCCTGGGCAAAGTAGCCAGATGCTATTTCTAAATAAATAAATAAATAAGTATACTGCAATCCAAGCAAGTTATTTTGTGGATATCAACAAACTGATTCTAAAGTTTTAATGGAAAAACAAAAGACAGAAAAACCAACCTTAAACTGAAAAAGAACAAAATCAGAGGACTGACACTACTGGACTTCAAAACTTACTATAAAGCTATAATAATCAAGACAGTGTGGTATTAGTGAAAGCATAGACTAAGAGATCAATGAAGCAGAGGAGAGAATCCAGAAATAAACCCAGACAAAGTCAACTGGTCTTTGATAAAGGAGCAAAGGTAATTCAATGGAGAAAGTAGTATTTTGAACAAATAATGCTAGAACAACTGGACAGCCACATGCAAAAACAAAGAAACAAACCACAAATCTAGATACTGACCCTACAACTTTCATGAAAATTAACTTAAATGATAGACTATATACCTAAATGTAAAATGAAAACCTACAAACTTCTAGAAGATAACATGGAAGACAATCTAGGTGACCTTGGGTTTGGCAATGAGTTTTTATATAAACACTGCAGTAAGTTCAAAAATTTGACTGTTGATTGAGGAAGAGGCAGGATCATGAGAAGCAGTAACATGCAATAAGCTTTACTGAGCAGCTCTTAGACAGAATTGCATGGGAGGAGAAGTTCCTCCCAGCAAGACACCTTTCGAAGAAGACGAAGACTATTAAAAAGGCACCATGCAGAAGGGGAATAGGGCAAGGAACTTCCTGGAGGAAAAAGGGGATTTTTTAAGAGGGGGATATGTTTCTAGGTGATGTCCTGTAGCAACAAGGTGGGGTGTTTTGAGTAAGAGAGCTCCAAAAAGAAGCAGTGGTTTATAGTATTTTATACCTACAAAGTAGTTCTCATTTATAGTTAGCAGATGTTGAATGCAGTTTTACAGGGTATGCAAAGTAGACAGGCTTTTTGAAAATATGTTTATTTTGACTATATTTAAAGCAACTGAAAGTGTAAGAATTTGAGCTTAGTGCCTGTGGGGTTTCAGCTAAAAATCCTAGCTTGATATGAAGAAGTAGCAACTTGGGGGTATTTAAATCCAATAAACAGTGGCCACCTTTAGCTCATTTATATAAGAAACAGCACAAGCACAATCCTTGAAAGAAAAATTGATAATTTGGACCTCATTTTAAAATTAAAACTTCTGCTCTGCAAAAGGCACTGTTAAAAGAATGAAGAGCTACAAGCCAGAGGCTGGGAGAAAATATTTGCAAAACACATATCTGATAAATGACTTGTATCCAAAATATGTAAAAACAAAACAGCTCTCAAAACTCAACATAAGAAAACAAAAACCCAATTTTAAAATGGCCAAATGATCAGAACAGACACATAACCATAGAGTATATATAAACGGCAGCTAAATCATGTGAAAAGCTCTTCAATAGCATCTGTCAATAGGAAATTGCAAATTAAAATGATGAGATACCACTGCACGTCTGTTAGAATGACTAAAACCCAAAACATTGACAACACCCAATGCTGATGAAGATGTGGAGCAATAGGAACTCTCAGTCATTGCTGGTGAAAATGGAAAGTAGTACAGTCGCTTTGAAATACACTTTGGCAGTTTCTTACAAAGCTAAACATAGTCTTACCCAATGGTCCAGCAGTTGTGCTCTTTGATATTTGACCAAACAAGTTGAAAACTTTTGTTTTCACAAAGACCTGTGCACAATATTTATAATAGCTTTTATTCATAATTGCCAAGACTTAGAAGCAAGCAGAGTGCCTTTAAAATTATTTTTTATTTTGAATTTGTATGAAGATGTAATACTTGTACATATTTATGGGATACATGTAATATTTTGAAACATGCACACAATGTCTAATTATCAAATCTGGGTAATGGGATATCTATTGCCTCAAATATATATCATTTCTTTGTGTTGGGAATATACCAAATTTACTTATAATTATTTAAAAACACACAATAAATTATTGTTAACTACAACTGTCCTACTGTGCTATAGGACACTAGAATTTATTCCTCCTATCTCCCTGTAATTTTATACCGATTATGTCTGTCTTTCCACTATGCTGCTCAGCCTCTGGTAACAGCCATTCTTTTTACTACCTTCCTGAAATCAATTTTTTAGCTCCCACGTATGAGTGAAAACATGTGACATTTATCTTTGTGTGCCTGGCTTATTTCACTTAACATAATGTCCTTTAGTTTGATCTATGTTTTGCGAAGTACAGGATTTTATTTTTTTATGGTGGAATAATATTTTGTTGTATGTATAGATCATATCTTCTTTATCTCATCATCTCTGATGGCCCCTTAGGTTGATTTCATATCATGGCTATCATGAAAAGTGCTGAAATAAACATGGGAGTTCAGCTATCTCTTCAATATACTGATTTCCTTTCTTTTGGATGTATACCCAATGGTGTAATTGCTGAATTACCTGGTGGTTCTAGTTTTAGTTTTGGAGAAACCTCCATACCATAGTGGCTGTACTAATTTACATTTCTGCAAAAAATATATGAATATTCCCCTTTCTCTACATCCTCATTAGCATTTGTTGTTTTCTGTCTTTTTGGTAATAGCCATTTTAACTTGGGTGAGTGATATTTATTTGTGGTTTTAATTTGCATTTCCCTGAGGATTAGTGATTTTGAGCAGTTTTTCATATACCTGTTGTCCGTTTGTATGTCTTCTTTTTAGAAATATGTTTTCAAATCTTTTGCCATTTGTTAATTGAATTATTTGTGTTTTTGCTATTGAATTGTTGGAGTTTCTTATCATTCCAGTTACCAATCCCTTGCCAGTTAAATAGTGTGCAAATATTCTCCCATTCTGTAGATTGTCTCTTTGCTTTGTAGATTGATTTATTTGCTATGTAGAAGCTTTTAAGGAAGAGGTAAAATTGTCTTTCTTTGTAGACAGTATACCGTTACATTTAGGAAAACTTAAAGACTCCATCAAAAAAAAACTATTAGAACTGATAAATGAATTCAGTGAAGTTGCAAGATGTAAAGTCAACATACAAAAATGAGTAGCATTTTAATATGCCAACAGCAAACAATCTGAAAACAAAATCAAGAAAGCAATCCTATTTACAATAGCTATAGAAAAAAAAATACTTAGGAGAAGACTTAACCAAAGAAGTGAAGAAAGATCTTTACAAGGAAAACTATAAAATGTTGATGAAAGAAATTGAAGAGGACACACAAAAAATGCAAAGATATCCCATGTCCATGGACTGGAAGAATCAATACGGTTAAAATGTCAGTACTACTCAAAGCAATCTACACATTGAATGCAATCCCTATCAAAATACCAGTGACATTTATCACAGAAATAGAACAAACAATCCTAAAATTCATATGGAGCCACAAAAGATCCTGAATAACCAAAGAAATCCTGAGCAGAAAGAACAAAGCTGGAGGCTGTTCTTGTTTGCTCTTCGCATATAAAAATGCTACGGATTTTTATATTCAAAATACTACTGATCTTTCATATTCATCAATATCACCTGACCTCAAATTATACTACAATCTAGGTGTGGTGGCTCGGTCCTATAGTCCCAGCTACTTGGGAGGCTGAGTTGGGAGAAAAACTTGAGCCCAGGAATTCAGGGCTGCAGTGAGCAATGATCATGCCACTGTACTCCAGCCTGGATGAGAGGCCAAGACTCCATCTCTAAACACACAGACACACACACTATAAAGCTATAATAACCAAAACATCATGATACTGACATAAAAACAGACACATAGACCAATGGA
>CAUYLG010030952.1:0-13986 GCA_963573385.1 Cacajao melanocephalus
GAGTTCCCTCATGATTTGGCTCTCTGTTTGTCTGTTATTGGTGTATAGGAATGCTTGTGACCTGGCTACTTTTTTTTTTAAGTTTTTAAGAGATAGCGTCTTGCTATGTTGCCCAGGCTGGTGTCTAGCTCATGGCCTGAAGCAATCCTCCTGCCTCAGTATCCCAAGTAGCTGGGATTACAGGCTATTTATTTTTCTCTAAAATAAAACTGCTCAAGTAATAAGAGAATACAATTTGTGCTTATGAAAGTCTTTCAAAAAATGTGTAAGTATATAAAGTACGAAAGCCTTTCTTCTCTCCCTGAAATCCCCTTCTTAAAGAAAACTCCTTTTGAAAGTCTGGGATATGTCCTTCCAAATCTTTCTTTATGTTTCCCCTTTTACAATGACTCATGGGCATCTTTCCATAATGGTATACACAAGTTTACACATTCTTTCAATGGCAGCAGAGTATTCTATTGTATGGATGGAGTATAGCCCATTTCTCTATTAACAGACACTGAGGTCATTTCCAAATTTTTGACATTTCAAGTAATACTGCATGGAATATCTTTAAACATATATTTTTTGTCCAGTTGCAAGTGTTTCTGTTGGCTGGATTCCAGGAATGAGAATTCCTAGGTAAAAGCAGTATCTTTCTTTCCATAGTTGATTGCTTACATTCTAAGAAAAAGGCCTCTGAGCCAGAGGGCTTCTGATAGCATCTCATCTCCCTGAGCACATCACCAACAACAACATGTTGCCTCCTACATGTGGGCACCCGTTCTCCAAAACTGAGAAAAGAACATCATGTAGAATTTGGATTGAGAAGAGAAAAAGGGCCATGTTTCTTTCCTTTGGTCATTTTTAGAAATGTACTCAGAATGTGACCAAAAATTGTTAACTGCAGAAAAAAGATGTCGTGGTCACATTGAGAGTAGCAGATGTTCTACTGTGACTTGTAGTGGGAGAATTCCATCAGTGCTCCATGGATATCCAGCTCTATAAAATCAGAACCTGAACTAGACCCAGCCATCCTGAGGGAAAAAAATGCAGTCCAGGAAGATTCCCATAGGAAGTCAGCATATTTGTTGGGGTTTGTTTTTTCTAGTTGTGCATTTCTTCCTGGTGGGCATTTTAGCCTAGGGTCAATGACAGTGCTGGCAAATGTTTTAACAACCAGTTCTCTAGGAAGTGAAGAACCATGATTTGTGACAATGCCAATTTCAAGGGTGTAAATACTCCCACTGTAGCTGATTTCAGTCTTACCAACATGATGTCACTCAACTTGGATTTGGGAAGAGATGTACAGAATTCGTTCTTGTGAGCCAGTATGAGCCAGCTCCAGCACACCACTGTTTGGGATTCATTTTTTAAAATTATGAATCTAAGGGGGCCGTTTAAGTTCCCTATGAAGTGTCAGAACACATCTTTTTAGTTATAAGAAAGCAGAAAGAGCTCTTCTCTTCAATGTTTAATCTCTATTTATGAAGTTTCACCCTTATAGAACAGTGTGAATTTCCCCAAATCTTCAAGTGCATTTTTTTAAAACCCAGAGGGATCAGAGTGATCAAAAGCAAAGGGTTTAGCATCAGTTGAACCCAGATGAGTCAAGGCTGTGCCACTTAATAGCTGTGTGACCTTGGGCAAGTCACTTGATATCTCTAGGCCTGTTTCTTCATCTGTCAAATGGGTTCCTGCCTCAGAAGAGTTATTGTAAGGATTAAGCAAGATCAAGTCCATAGAGTATTTAGCCTAATATCTGGGACACAATGAATGCTCACTAAATGAGAGCTATAAAAGGTAAAACTCCATATTTTAAAGAGAACGTAGGTGTATAATTACCAGTAGCATTGAGACTGAAGGCTAGGAAAGAAAGGAGCTTCTGAGCAGAATTTTACCAACAGGTAAGATCTATGTTCACTGGGTGAACAGACAAGTATACAAACAGACAGGGAAAAAGGGCTACACAATGTCACCCAAAACCTAGTTGCAAAGATAAACAACCCAGGTAAGGAGCCCAAGAAGGTAATACCAAATCTCCAGTTCACCTGATTGTGCTTTTCTGAGGCTCCATCATCAAGCAACCAGTATCTCCTGTTACTAAAGCGTTTTGACATTTAAACCCGGGGCCCTGACACCCACCATGTGTTTTCCAAAAGGAAATATCCATCCTCAGAGACCTGTAGATCCCAGAGGCTCCAATTCGATTAGGCATAATGACAGCTGTAGATCCAGTTCTTCCCCCTTCTGGACTCCATAGCAAGAAAGTGGGGGTAGTTCGATACCTCAACATGAGCTTTCTACAGGCAGCAAAATTTCACTAACTGGAGGTTACTGTGCTGCAAGCAGAATGATCTTTGTTAGTTGCAGGATGATCTCATATTTGGATGGATTGGTTGATGTTTGGGTAAATGAACAGATGACAGATTTTAGGATGTCATTATGAGTTGCATCTGAGTCTCTGCTTTATTGAGAAAAAAAAAACCTCTCAACTTCCCAATTTCATGCAGCAATTCAAACACATTATCATTTCTCAGCATCCTTGTTAATTCCACTGCTAACAAGAGAGTTTATTTCAATTGACAAGATGATCAGGTCCACAATAGAAACTGAAACCAAGCCTTCAATAATGAATGTGCCAATTATGCTTCTCCAAGAGATACAAGCCTCTTTTTAGACAAAGTAGGATCTGATTTTTTTCATGAAGGCCCATAAGTATTTATTGAAACCCTTAGGGCCAACTGCATTTCAGAATTCTGAGGGGTTTTTTGTTTTTGTTTTTGCATTTAAAAAAGGAAATATGAAACATGTCCCATCTAGAACATCACACTCCCAGAGGGGGCCTGCCATCAAACACAATATTTCTGCAGAAAACAAATAAGTAAATATTTATCTTAAGTGCATAACAAAGGTCAAAGAAAGAGGCCATCAATAGCCTCCCATCAGTTTTTGTTGTACTTTGCTACCAAGTAAGCTATTTAAATTGTTTGGAATTGGTTAAGTGACTGTGAACCTGTATTGGTTTTATTAGAAGACCTACCTAGAAATGAGTAGACCTTTACAGAGATGCAGACAACATCAGGTGTGGTGAAATGTGACAAGCTGTAATGCTGCCTCCCCTACCCCTGTGGCCATCTTCCCTAGTTGCAGTGAGGACAAAACAGGCCAGACTCCTAGCCAAAGAGGAGAGTGAAGAGTTACCAACTAACCCTCCCGCAGGTACAGCACACACCTTGAAGGAATCGTTCCAACAGGCTTGAGTCCCCAGAGTCCTGTGCTCTCCCCTGGTGCCACAGGGACAGTACAGTTTTCTACATCTTATTGCTTCAGGCTGTCCAGAGAGACACCACTGGGCCCACCATTTAGTGGGGAGACCAGGTGGGTGTAATCCCTATGTTTACAATCCTGATTCTTATAATCCTGACTCTTGTAATCCTTACTCTTAAGAGACGCCAGACATTCAAGGCCTGGGCCTCCCAGGCACAAAAAACCCACCCTTCCTTTAGAAATACACATATGGGCAAAAGGCAGCCACACTTTGACGTTTCAAATATGACACAAACATCAAAATCCATCTACTGTTTTATGATGAAAATGGCTGGCACTTTCGTGCTTTCTATGTCAAGCACTGCTCTGGGTGCATTACCTCATTTAAGCCTCATTCCAAATTACCAATAAGGAAACTGAGGCATGGAAAATTAATTTGCTCACAGTTGCATAGCTAGCAAAAGGTAAGTTGGGATTTGAACCCAGGTAACCTTGCTGCAAAGTATGGGTGCTTCACCCCAAAATGGTTGTTCTTCTGTACTAAAGCCCAAAGTCTTTGATTAATTTAGAGAATAATCTGGTGCCCCCCACTCCAAGAAAAGACGATCTTATTACCATGTGGTACTTTCTGGGAGGCCCCAGGATACATAAGGGACTTGACTTATCAAGATGTTATGACATGTAAAATGCAATTTGCTCTTATAAAATAATTTCAAGTGCCATTTTGCACATACTGTTTTGAAACTAAATTTTTGCTGTTTGCCTTAGTGCATAAGGAGCATCTCTCCAAATCTGAACCTCTGCTGTGGAGTTTATCAGCATATGAATGTGCTGAAACATATTTAACCAATATTCCAAGACCTTTAAGTCTTTTCCAAGTTTTTGCTTTCATGAAATACTGTCGCAGTCATTCTGAACAACACACATAATAGCTTTTTTAAAATTTAAATTGTTTATATTTAAATTAGTTTCCCTTTGTCATGTAGTACTCCTCCCCCACAACCAAGAAAATCTCATTTTCCTCATATCTGCCTTTTCCAGGCACTAGTAGGAATACTGCCAAGAAGAAAACAGACAACACCCTTATTCTCAGGAGCTTCCATTCTAGAGAGAGTAAGGGATGCAACAGGTGTTAAATATGTAAAAATCAAGATACTTTGAGATAGGAATAAGTGTCATGAAGAAATTGATGGGTGATGTGATAGTGATGGGCAGGGGAGTTTTAAATTGGATCGTCAAGGAAAGACTCACTCAGAAGGTGGCATGTGAGTGATGTCTCTGATTTCCCCTGCTCTCCTCTTTGCACTGATTAAATCACATGGCTCCTCCACTGTGGGACTGCAGTGGACATCTCTATGGAGTGGAAGAACATGGCAGGAGGATCAGATCTTCACTCAGGAGGCAGGATGGAGCCACCTGGTCCGAAAAGTCCCCAGAGCTGTGACCTCTACCCTCTCCCTGATGCAGAATCAGCAGCTATTCCCCTCGGACATGGACACATGTGCACGTCCTAATCTAGCCAACAGCTTTTCACCCTGGGAAGCAGATGTTTTACCCCAGATGGGAGTTCAGAAAGAGAACACGAAGTATTTGAGAAAATTGCTCTGAATTGCCACTGTGGATAGACATCTTCAAGTGACTGCCTGGAACAAAATGTGCTTGGCGGACACAGTTAAAAGAGATTTGACAGTACTCAACACCCTCTTCCCTTGATTTCTGGCAAATTGGATCCCGTAGGAGGCTTCAGCAGGGGGAAATTAAGGTCTGAAAATTATAGCTACATCTCCCCCAAGGATCTGCCCTAGTGCCTTGTTGTCCACCATCAGCTGCTCCTCTTAGCCACAGTAAGTCTCTGTTGAAAAGAGGTTATTGTTGTAAATAGCGGAACTGTATTTAGATCTCTAGACACGGCACCCACAAAGCCCTTAGCAAGCCCCATTTCTTTTCATCTTCACGGCAATCCTTCGTCACAGCTGCTATTATCCACCCATTTTACAGATGAAGACAGTGAGGCTCAGAGAGGCTAAACTACTTATAAAAAATCACACATGTAGGAAGCAGCAGGGCAGACAGAGGACCCGAATAGCTGGTCCAACCTATTCTTAAATTCACGCTTAACCACTAAGGTAACACTTTTCTGGTCCTGATACTCAGAGACTTGCCCAAGGTCACACGGACAGTAAATCACAAGGATATCAAATGGGTGAGCTAAGTAAGTTAGGCTGCCATAACGAGCAACCCCCAAATCTCAGCAGTTTAAGGCAAAAGAAGCTCATTCCTTGGCTCACCTTTCAAGTCTAACAGGGAGGCTCTGCTCATTATAGTCACTCAGGGACTCATGCTGATAGAAGCTTCCACCATCAACGAGGCAGAAAAAGGAATCTGATGGCTTTAGGACTAGCTCTTAAAGCATCTACCCAAAGTCCTGCATGTCACTTTCACTCATGTATTTTTGAACAAAGCAAGCCACAGTGCTACGCTTGCCTTCAGAGAGCAGGGAAGACCTGGAACTATTTGGTGGATGGCACTAACGCTTACCCCACCAGGCCAGGGGGAAGGACCACTAACTCTCTTTGCCCTTCTCCCCAAGGTATGCAACGGACAAGGCAGCTTAGGTGGTTTTATTTTTTTCTTTCTCCCCCTATTGATCTTCCATTTTGGGTTATTCGCTACTGAAAATGAAACATCAGAAAGGCCGATTCTGTCTAACCAGACCTTTTCTTTATCAATGGGTTTGCAAGAGCAAGGGCTCTGGGCTTTTTAAGGTCTGTGGGAATCTTGCTGCATTTTTAATTCGTTTAGCCTGCTCCTTGAAGTCGCAATAGATTTCAGGTCGTCTTGGAAGTCAGCATTAGTGAAAAACTTCCATCTTCCCGATTGGACCTGAATATTTAAGATTTTGAAAGCTTTGCCAGGACCAGATTTAATTTTAAAAGGGGAAAAGGCGTTGCTTTTGAACTCCAAGAAGAAGGCTGGCGGCTCAGCAGGGGCTGCGTTAGTAAAGGGAAATGCGAAAAGCCCTGTGGTCTTGAAAGAAACGCTCCAAAGTGAAAAAAATAACGCTAAAGCTTCCAGTGGGTGAACCTTAAATCAGACTTCAAAAGCACTGCTAGTTTAAATATTGTTTATAGGACTGAAGTATTGCTCCTTCCTCTGGCTGGATTTTAAATATCCCCTAATTTGATTACTCGGGGGAGAGGCAGGCAGAACCAGCTTAAATGAGCTTCACTGTTAATTATTCAGAGGGCTTTTTATTGTGTAATCAAACGTAAAGTCTTACAGAAAGCTTAGAGGCACATTCTTACCCCACCTCCCCAGCCCGACTTCCACTTTGAGTCTGTGTGCATTTCTTGTGTGGTGGCTGTTCACTGGCAGATCTTCAGCAAAGTCCCACTGGTGAAGAGAAGACACCTCCAACTGGGAAAAGCCTTTAATTCTGCTGCTCAGATCTCCATGCCATGAGAAGTCAGCCTTAAGTTGGGTTTATCTTGATCACCTTTTGCCTTCTATATCAGAGGACCTCCCTTCTACCCACAACCACCAGCACTCAGCAGCCCCTAACAAGCCTAGACCCTTGTTAGTGTCTCCCCAAACCAAAGCAGTTCCGTTCGTCCTCTTTTCTTTCTTTTTTTTGTGACAGAGTTTCACTCTTGTCGCCCAGGCTGGAGTGCAATGGTGGGATCTTGATTCACTGCAACCTCTGCCTCCTGGGTTCAAGCTATTCTCCTGCCTCAGCCTCCAGAGCATCTGGGATTACAGGCACGTGCCACCACGACTGACTAATTTTTGTATTTTTGGTGAGAAGGGGTTTCACCATGTTGGCCAGGCTGATCTCGAACTCCAGACCTCAGGTGATCTGCCCACCTCGGCCTCCCAAAGTGCTGGGATTACAGGTGTGAGCCACCACACCTGGCTCGTCTTCTCGTTTCAAGTTCCTGCTCTCTGCTAGGTGAGAACTAGCCAAATAGTTAAAAGGATCCTCATGATCTAAAATTCTTTCTGCAAAGAAAAGGGGGATAAAGAAAGAGATAGGTGGATGGATGAATGGAAGGAAAGATATATGGACAGAGAGATTGATAGACCAATCAGTCTATCAATAGATATGTAAAGGTAGTTGAGAGATTACACATTGAGACTCCCTGCTCTCTTATCAAAGAAACCCACTGCCCCGTAGCCACAAGTCCAAAATCCAAAAGCTCTGAAAACTCAGTTTTTTCATAAGTCATTTGGCAGCAAAATCTGACATGAACCAATCTAAGCTGGTAGCAAAGTTTGACTTAAAGCTACTTCTGGTCTTTTCTCTCCTACCTAGTGTAAATATCCATGTGTTTCATTGCAGAAATATTCATGTGTTTGGTTATAAGATGCTGTCCCCTTAGCCCCCTCAGAGGGATTATGTTAACATATAGTATATGCAGCGTGTTTCCTTTCCAAAATGCCAAAATTGTTAATTTGGCAACACATCTAGTCCCACAGATTTCAGATAAGGGATTACAGGTGTGTCACCCGCAGAACCTACTGGGCTTCAGTCTCCTTTCCAGAAAATTCCCAACCCTTGAGAGGAAGATCCAGATTTTGTAGAGCCTGAAGCTTATTTAACTGGGCAGAGGGCACTTAAGAATAAAAAAATACAAAATTACAATACCAAATTAGGTACAGGGTCCTGGAAGAGGGACCCATGTAAGTAAGGAGCCCTGAAGCTTTAGCTTCATTTGTTTCACTGTAAGTGACTTAAACTCCCTCAGTTTGTTTTCTAGTCTGAAAAGGGGATGACGATCCCTACATCACAAGGTTATAGTGATTGAGATGACTCAGTGAGAAGGCACAGTAGGGTTTTGCACAAAACGTTGTAGAGAACTTTTGCCCAATCAACCTCCAATCAGTGATTTTCATTGTGTAACCCACCCCCATCAGCCCCACCCCAACCCCACCCAGTAATATTCTCTGTGTGTCTCTCAGAAATGTCCCTTATAGTGGACCCCTTGGGCAACAGAAAAAGCAAAGATTCAGAAATGGACATGCTTTTCAATTCACCTCCCAGGAGTAACTGCAGACCTGCCCAGGATTCTATGAGAGGACCAGGTCTAAAATGAAAATAGATGCAAAAAATATGCAAATATATACCACCTCCCTCCTCCACCCAGTAAGCAAAAGTCTCACCAAACCTCGATTTCACTCAAAAGAGCCAGCTATGGAGAACTACCCCTCCCATGTCTTCACAAGTACAGGAGTGGGGGCGGAAATCCTAACAGCCCAGCCACTATTCCTCCTCTATTTATTGCGTTTCTTAAAAGAACTTGTAATAAACCGAGGCTCTGGAAACGAGAAACTCATTAAGCTGTTTCTCACTCAGGGACCCGGGAGGAAGCAAGAGCACCATTAAAAAAATCAATAAGGACAAGTCCATGGGACAGAAGTGGGAGCATTTCGTCACTGCACCAAAGGTAACCAACCACATGTGACTCGACCCTTTGGCTCTGAGGCCCCAGTTTGTGTTGAGGAGTATTTTTGCCAGTCTTTTCTCTGATAGGATTTCTTTTTTCTAGTTGGTTCTCGGAGTGAAGGGAAGTCAGAGCCACATGCTGTTGGATGGTTCTTTGTACATTTTAATTAAAACAGTTATCTGGGGATTATAGGAGAAGTGACATTTGGCTGGATGCCCCATAATGGGGATGGGAGGGGGGTGCTAAGCAGCTGCTTAACAGGATGTCACCAGAAGGAAATGCACTCACCTCACTCTATCTTCTAAATCAATAACAGGCATTTCTCTCTCCCTCTCCCTCCCTCCCTCTCTCTCTGTCTCTCTCTCCTCTTTAACCTAGTCAGAAAATAAAAGCCAGGCACAGTAGCTCATACCTGTAATCCCAAAGGATTGGTAGGCCAAGGCAGGGGGATCACTGGAGCCCAGGAGTTTGAGACTAGCCTGGGAAACATAGCAAGACCCTGTGTCTACAAAAAAACTAAAAACTAGCTGGGCATAGTGGTATGCGCCTGTAGTCCCAGGTATTAGGGAGGCTGAAGTGGAAGGATCATTTTAAGCTGAGGAATTGGAGGCTGTGGTGAGCTATAATCCCACCACGGCACTCCAGCCTCCCACCTGGGCAAGAGAGTGAGATCCTGTCTCTAAGAGAAATAAAATAAAAAGTGAGTGATTCAACAGACAAGATTTTCTACAAACTAGAACGTGCATTTAAGAGGACACCAAGATACAGATTCTGTTTACCCAAAGTTATTCCTAACCCAGGACCTCCCAAACTCATCTGCTCAATAAACAAGCCTAACAAATAATAATAATACTGGCAAGAGGTAATACCGAGATAGGTAAAGTTAATGGAGCACACAACTAGAGTGTTTGCTGAACTTGTCCCCTAACCCATAAAATGGATATAATGTACTTTCCTGCCTACCTCACAACTTTAGTGAAGAACCCAGGAAATAAATAGAAGGCAAACTCACTTTAAAAGTGTTAGAATGCTTAGCAGTACTGTGGCTATGTAAAATTTAGAGGCCACTGCTCAACATAATTGTAAATGGGTTAGGCTAAGGAAGCTTCTGTAGGTATATTATCCAGATATGCCCTCTTAATAACCCTGTGGGGCACTATTCTTACCCCCCGGTGAGAGAGGAGGAATTTGCGGGCTCAGAGAGGTTAAGTGACTTTCATGAGGTTACCCAGCTGGGTAATGGCAGAGCCAGAAGTTAATTCTGGGTCTGTTTATTAAACATAGTTTATTAAACATATAAATGTAAATCTGTTGATTAAACATATAAACATCCAATGCCTGTTTGCCCTGACCTCATGATTGTAGTTGCCCCTCATGAAGAATTTCACCATTTTCTTACTCTTTCATCAGGGTGCTCCTAGACTTAACAAGAAAGAGCCTCGGTTTTTATGGCAGAAAGTTGCTATGGAGATACAGTATGCATCCGTCTTCAGAAATGCACAGAAAAAGCAGTGGGAGCCACAAACCTTTGGAAAAAAGATCCTTCAGGGATATTCACCACTAAAATTGGAGGAGGGGAGGGGGAGAATTAATAGCTGTGCTTGAACTCTTGCAAAACTGAATTCACCAGCAAGTTTGTGGGTCAAATCCTGGGCTGCAGCACCTTCCACTCTGGGTATAAGGGAGCACTAAATTGGGATGCAGGAGACCTGGCTCAGCCATGGTGACTCAATTCACTGTGTGACCTTGGACAAGTCCTTTCCCCTCTCCTGGGCCTCAGTTTCTCTACCTATAAAATGAGGACTGTGAAAGAGGGAATCCAACCAGCTCACACAACCCCTGATGCTCTTCTGTATGTAGAGGCAGTGTTCATAGGGGCCAGGCAAATGATGTTATTAATGAAAGAAAAAACCAGGCCGAATGTGATCGTTAGGGAGTGGTAGGGTCTGTGGCAAACTGGAGCAGTCCTGCACAGCTAAAGGGAAGACTCTCTGTGCAGCTTTAGCTCATTTTGCCTGGGGAGAATGGGAGCCCAGAGCTTATTATTTCCAAGAAGAATCAAAAACTTACATTTTTATATAAAGGCCTCCCAGTTTGTAAAATTCTGGGTAGCTAAACATGTCTCCCCACGGGCCACCAGCCTGCAACCCCTACTTCATAGAAATGTAAGGAAGCTTGCAGCAAATTCTTTTCCTCCATTGCCAAAAATCAATCCCTACTGTGATGGAACATAGCAACTGGTTAACACCACTGCTGAGTGAAATATAAAAAATAGAGAAGAAGCATTTAGGGATTTAAGTCAATTCGGAGAGGTTCAGTTCAATAAAAGGCAAGCAAGTGCCTGTCACATCTTCCCCCTACATTTTATTTTTTCTGCCACTTTCAATTAATCACAAGTGTCAGCCCTTTACTTTGGATTTCCTGGCTAGGATGGTTAATTAAATTTTAATTAATGGTAACTTTGGGAGCATAAGATGAAATCCTAGCTCAAGGAAGATACACATAGAACCCTGGATATGGAAGGCTTTTGTTAGATCATCCCAGGTTATTCTCTTTGTCTTATAAAATGAGGAAACTTATAAATGAGGGAGGGCAGACTGACTCACTCAGGGACCCCTGAGGTCCCTGAGTAAGTCAGAGCCTGAGGTCCCAGGCTCTGAGCCAAGGGACCTCAGGCTCTGAGGTCCCTTGGCTCTGACTCCAGTGCTCACTGCAAGATTCCAGGCTGCACCATGCCACAATCTGTCCAGCCTTCAAAAATTACATTGATCTTACCAGGCACAGTGGCTCATACCTATAATCCCAGCAGTTTGGGAGACCAAGGTGGGCGTATTGCTAGAGCTGAGGAGTTCAAGACCAGCCTGGGCAACATGGTGAAACCCCATCTCTACCAAAAATCCAAAAAAAAGAAATTTAGCCAGGTGTGGTGGTGGGTGCCTGTAATCCCAGCTACTTGGGAGGCTGAGGCAGGAGAATCACTTGAACCTGGGAAGCAGAGGTTGCAGTGAGCCAATATCATGCCACTGTACTCCAGCCTGTGTGATGGAGTGAGACCCTGTCTCAAAAATAAAAATAAAAATTAAAAAATTACATTGATCTGAAGAGTCTGGTTCTAGAGTCAGGAATTCATATTGTTCTAAATAAAATGGAAAGAGGCACCTTCTACATGTTTCATCCCTGAGCTCTGACATCATCTCTCCCCACAGTGACAGAGAGTAGAGGGGCCTTCTGTCAGTCTGGCGAGCTCTTGTCCTGTAGCATCAGGACAATGGGAGCATTGTACCAAGCTCCTAATTTACCAAAGGACAGGACATGCCTGCTTTGGGCACTTGGCTTTTCTTGATCAGTCATTTTGTAACTTGCATGGCCTCTGGAAGATCTGGTTAAATCCAGTTCTCCAGTCTATCACATTCTAGAGCATTCTGTCATTTGTAAAGAATTTCACTGAAGATTTGACAGTGATGAGGCAGGCACAGGGGGAGATCACATCTTTTTGGGGTTGTGTTTGTTTGGTTGGTTTTTGGTGTTTTTTGTTTTGCTTTGTTTTGTTTTGTTTTGTTTTGTTTCTGGAGAGATGGAGTCTTGCTCTGTTGCCCAGGCTGGAGTGCAATGGCACGATCTCGACTCACTGCAACCTCCACCTCCTTGGTTCAAACAATTCTCCTACCTCAGCCTCCTGAGTAGCTGGGACTATATGCACCCACCAACACATCCAGCTAATTTCTTTTGTATTTTAGTAGAGATGGGGTTTCACTGTGTTGCCCAGGCTGGTCTTGAACTCCTGAGCTCAGGCAATCTGCCCACCTCAGCCTCCCAAAATGCTAGGATTACAGGCATGAGCCACCACGTCCAGCTGAGATCACATCTTAAGGCCCACACCTCTCCCTTCTCTTCCCCAACCTTCTCCTTCCTCTGTGCAACCAAGAAATCCTCCTCTCTTCTAGTGCAAGAAGGTTCCACCCATAATCAGGGCCCTACAAGGTAGCCATTCAAAATATTGCTTCTGATCACATACAGTGGACTCCCTGAAATGAATTCTGCTGAATGCAATTCTCTCCACCTTGTGCAATGCATATTAAATCTTGTGTGGTCTTCAGTGCTGTCTCTTCTTCCTATCTCCTTTCCCAGGTATCAAATGCTATGAGTTTCATCTAAAGAAGACACCAGTCTACCCATCAAGAGCTTCCATTTTAAATGTGCTCAAATAAAATTAGTACTATTAAGTGAATACAAACTATAGCCCACTCCTTGTTGAGCTCTTTCTCTAGAGAAGCTGAGGGCCCATTTCCCCCCATGTAAACCTGGCATTTTAAATATCATAAGGAATCATTAGCATGGGATGAAGGACATTTTAAATGCCACTGGAAAAAAAAAACCTTTTGAAGTATTTTGAAGCCAAGCATAGTAATGAGCTTTGGCATTAGCCTGACTTGGGTCTAGATTCTGGTTCTGCTATTTTCTTGCTGTGACCTTGAAGAGGTTAGGAAGCCTCCACGAAATTTGGATCATGAGTTACATAAGGACATAACTCCAAACAGTGTATTCTGAAGTGACACCAATCTTGCAGGAAGGTACACACACACACACACACACACACACACACACACAGTATGTGTGTATTCTCTCTTACTCCTTTCCTTCCAAAAATTCCACAGGACTTTCCCTACGTACCTGTCAATCCGTTCCAGAACTTCTCATCCAATTCTCCTAGTCCACACAATCATGGCTCCTCCCCCAAGAATGCCACTGCGCCAGACAAATCTGCTTCCTCTCACTTCACTTCCTAAATGTCAGGCCTAGAATTTTCCCTATATTATGTTTTTTAGAAAACCTTCATGATTACAAATTGTTATTTGAGGCCCAGGTGTCAACTGGGGAACTGGGAAGTTTATATATGCAATTTGGAGCCAAAACCAAGATATGGCTAAAAATTAGACCCATCCTCCTACACAGGTTGAAAATCAACTCCAATAGTTATTACAAAAGAAAAGTGCTAGAAACTATCATTCTCAGCAAACTGACACAAGAACAGAAAACCAAACACCGCATGTTCTCACTCGTAAGTGGGTGTTGAACAATGAGAACACATGGACACAGGGAGGGGAACATCACACACCGGGGCCTGTCAGCAGGGGTGGGGGCTAGGGGAGGAATAGCAGGTGATGGGGAATAGGGGAGGGATAGCATTAGGGGAAATATCTAATGTAGATAACAGGGTGATGGATGCAGCAAACCATCATGGCACGTGTATAACTATGTCACAAACTTGCACGTTCTGCATGTGTACCCCAGA
>CAUYLG010030954.1:0-21669 GCA_963573385.1 Cacajao melanocephalus
ATAAATAAAAAGAAAGCAGTTGCCTGGGTCTCCTCTCAGAATCACCAACTCAGAATCTTGGTGAGTGTGAGTAAGAAATCTGTATTTTTGCCCTGCTTCTCAAGGTTGTGAACCACGACGGTTACTGTTCACGTTACTCACAGCTGTTGCGCGCTGGGCACTTCCAGGTTTGCAAAGTGCACACATGAGCTCAATGGCTTCCAGTCTTGGTTTGGCAGAGAGATCTCTCCAGAAGCTCAACAGATAAAAGAGATGGTAGGCTGGGTGTGGTGGCTCAGGCATGTAATCCCAGCATTTTGGGAGGCCGAGGCGGGCAGATCATGAGGTCAAGAGATTGAGACTATCCTGGCCAACATGGTGAAACTCTGTCTCTACTAAAATATAAAAATTAGCTGGGTGTGGTGGCGCTTGCCTGTAGTCCCAGCTACTTCGGCGGCGGAGGTAGAAGAATCACTTGAACCTGGGAGGTGGAGGTTGCAGTGAGCTGAGATTGTGCCACTGCACTCCAGGCTGGGCAACAGAGCAAGACTCCATCTCAAAAAAAAAAAAAAAAAAAAAAAAGATGCTAAAGGTGAAAATCAAACTTGCAAGGCTGAGGCCTCACTGGGGGGCAGGCCCTGGGAGCTCCGATGGGCCCTTCTACTTCTTCTTCCCAGTTCCTGCAGGTGTGCTGTCCTTATGCCCATTGTACAGATGGAAATCAAGACCTGGAAAGGCAGAGCTGTTTGGCCCAAAGTGACCTGGCTAAAACATGGCAGAACCAGAACCTGATCCAACTGACACAGACCCAGAGACTGCAGGAGACACGCAGAAACCCAGAGTCACTTACCAGGTTGTCAGCAGCCAGTGACCTAGGAGAATCACCTGTGGTACAACAAGTGGGGGAGAAGAGGTCTGTGAAAACACCACAGGGGCAGGAAAGCTTTGGGGGAAGAAAACACAGGAGGCCCCCCCACCCGGCACCTCCGAGGGCCTCAGAAATGTCTGTTGAAAGACATGCCACCAACTTCAGGAGTGAAGGAGGAAGAAGGGAGGCCAGGCCAGGGAGGTGCCGCTTCATGCCTTCACCCCTCCCATGGGGCAGCTGGCACCCACACCCCTTCCAAGCATCAGAAGCACATGAACCAGAGCAACCCCATCTTGAACAAGAGCTGGGTAAAATACGGTTGAAACCTAGTGGCCTGCATTCCCAGACGGTTAGACATTCTAAGTCACAGGATGAGACAGGAGGTCAGCACAAGGTACAGGTCATAAAGACCCTGCTGATAAAACGGGTTACAGTAAAGAAGCCGGCCAAAACCCACCAAAACCAAGATGGCCACCAGAATGACCTCTGGTCATCTTCACTGCTACACTCCCCCCAGCGCCATGACAGTTTACAAATGCCATGGCAACATCACGATGTTACCCTACGTGGTCTAAAAAGGGGAGGCAGGAATAATCCACCCCTTGTTTAGCGTATCAAGAAATAACCACAGGCCAGGTGTGGTGGCTCAGCACTTTGGGAGGCCAAGGCGGGTGGATCATGAGGTCAGGAGATCGAGACCATCCTGGCTAATACGGTGAAATCCCTTCTCTACTAAAAATACAAAAATCAGCCAGGTGTGGTGGCACATGCCTGTAGTCCCAGCTACTTGGGAGGCTGAGGCAGGAGAATTGCTTGAACCTGGGAGGCAGAGGTTGCAGTGAGCCGAGATGGCACCATTGCACTCCAGCCTGAGCGACAGAGTGAGACTCTGTCTCAAAAAAAAAGAAAAAAAGGAATAACTATAAAAATGGGCAACCTGCAGCCCTCGGGGCTGCTCTGTCGATGGAGCAGCCATTCTTTTATTCCTTTACTTTCTTAATAAACTTGCTTCCACTTTACCCTATGGACTCGCCCTGAATTCTTTCTTGTGCGAGATCCAAGAACCCTCTCTTGGGGTCTGGATCAGGATCCCTTTGTGGAACGCAGAGAATTTACTCTGGAATCAGAAGAGGCCTGGATGGGAAGTGGAGTAGGTGGGTGGGGGCTCACATGGGGACGATTTCTTGGGACAATGGAGCTGGGGCACTGTGGGGGCAGAGGGGAAAGCAGCTGTTGTGGCTAGACAGAGGGCAAAGGGAGGGTAGCTGGGGACAGGCAGGGGGCTTGAGGGCCTTGGGAAGGAGAGTGGGCTTCACGCCAAGTGCAAAGAGGAAAGCCCCCGAGACTTTCCTACAGGGTGATAGCTTGGTATGCCTTATGTTAAGGAAAAATAACAACAACAAAATCCCTCTGGCTATTTTTCTAGATTTCTGCAATTATCTACTGTTTTAAAATTTTGAGACAGGGTCTTGCTCAGTGGCTCAGGCTGAAGTGCAATGGCGCCATCACAGCTCACTGCAGCCTCGAACTCCTGGGCTTAAGTCATCCTCCCGCTTCAGCCTCCCCACTAGCTGAGACTACAGGTGTGCACCACCACACCCAGATAATTTTTGTTTTTTGTAGAGGTGAGGTCTCCCTACGTTAACCAGGCAAGTCTCAAACTCCTGGGCTCAAGCAATCCACCCACCTTGGTCTCCCAAAGTGCTGGAATTACAGGTAGGAGCCACTGCACCTGGCTACAATATTTTACCCTTTTTAATGCCCTCTACATCCTTAAAATAGCAGCCTCCTCTCCTGGAACTGGTCTCTACTGCGGGACATCAAAAAGACTCTGAAAGCACACAGAACAAGGGCAGACAGGCCAGGCACGGTGGCTCACGCCTGTAATCCCAGGACTTTGGGAGGCCAAAGCAGGTGGATCACTTGAGGTCAGGAGTTCGAGACCAGCCTAGCCAATATGGTGAATCCCTGTGTCTACTAAATACACAATAATTAGCTGGGTGTGGTGGTGGGTGCCTGTAATCGCATCTACTTGGGAAGCTGAGGTAGGAAAATCGTTTGAACCTGGGAGGTGGAGGTTGCAGTGAGCCCAGACGGCACCATTGCACTCCAGCCTGGGTGACAGAGTGAGTCTCTGTCTTTAAAAAAAAAAAAAAAAAAAGGACAGCTGCCTCAAGAGGGCAGGCAGCTGCATCGAGAGCATTCAAAGGGAAGGGACCCCGGCTGAATACAAAGTATGAGCTGGGCTCAGTCAAGCAAAGGTGGGGCCAAGCCCCAGGCCCTGAGTGGGTGACGGTGGGCGTGGAGATGGCTAAGGTGGGGGTGGGGTGGCACAGAGACTTTGGGAGACCGGGAACCCCAAATTGGGAGCTTCAGTGGGGCCTGGTGGTCAATGAAGTCCCTCAAGGTTTACTCAAAGGATCGAGGGTTCAGGCTGGGAGGGAGATGCCACATGCCTGGGGCAGAGGCAGTGTGCCGGGGCAGAGGCAGTGTGCTGGGGCAGACATGGGCAAGGTTTGCAAAGAAGGCTTGGGTTTCTGGCCTGGGCGGAAAGGCAGGAGGCGACCTCACCACCTGCAAAAAAGAACACTGGGCCGGGTGCAGTGACTCATGCCTGTAATCCCAACACTTCAGGAAGTTGAGGGGGGAGACTGCTCGAGCCCAGGAGGTCGAGAACAACCTGGCCAACAAAGTAAGACCCCATCTCTATAAAAAATAAAAAAATTAGCCAGGCGTGGTGGAGTGTGCCTATAGTACCAGCTATCTGGGAGGCTGAGGTGGGAGAATCACTTGAGCCTGAGAGGTCAAGTATGCAGTGAGCTAAGATGCCACTGCACTCCAGCCTGGGGGACAGAGCAAGATCCTGCCAAAAAAGACAGCTGGGGGTGGGGTGAGAGGGGGAGAGAGAGAGAGAGAGAGAAGGTAGGAAGGAATAGAGGGAGGAAAAAAGAAGAAAGAGGAAGGGAAGGGGAGGGGAGGGGCAGGGGGAAGGGAAAAAGGGAGGGAAGGAGAGGGCAAGGAGGGGAGGGGATAGGGAGGGCAGGGGAGGGGAGAGGAGTGGAGAGAGAAGGGGAGGGGAGGGGAGGGGAGGGGAGGGAAGAACTCTGGGAGGGGAGGGAAGAACTCTGGCAGAGGAGGAAAAAGCATTTCTAGAAGAGTTACTCTTGACTACACACCAACTATGTGCCAGGCCCTATGCCAACCATCTCACATGACCTTATCTGGACCTCACGACAGCCTCTGGAACAGATACTATTATCCTCATTTCACAGATGAGAAAACAAGGCTCAGAAATAAATTATGTTGATCAAGATTCCACAGATAGCAAGTGGCAAAACTGGAATTAAATTTCAAACCCGCCTCCAAAACCAGTGCCCCAACCTTCCCGCTGGGGGCACGGGCCTTCAGCTGGGAACTGTTTGGGCTTGTGAAAAATGTCCACACGTGGGGCCAGATAAAATCCAGAGCTGGCGGCTGAAATACTTCACCTTTACCTCCAGGGCCCAGGACCAGAGTGAACCACAAGGCTCTGTGGCCCAAAAGAAATTCCTCTCCCAGCTCCGGAGGACTAGGAAAATAATTCTGTAAGGATCGATGCACCCTACTTTAAGATCTCATGCCGGGCATGGAATCACTTGAGCCTGGGAGGTCAAGTATGCAGTGAACCCAAAAGAAATTCAAGTCTGCTCTGTGGCCCAAAAGAAATTCCTCTCCCAGCTCCAGAAGACTAGGAAAATAATTCTGTAAGGCCGATACACCCAACTTTAAGATCTCACGCCGAGCGCGGTGGCTCACACCTGTAATCCCAGCACTTTGGGAGGCTGAGGTGGGTGGATCATGAGGTCAGTAGTTTGAGATCAGCCTGGCCAGCAGGGCAAAACCCCATCTCTACTAAAAATACAAAAATTTAGCAGGACATAGTGGTGCATGCCTGTAATCCCAGCTACTCGGGAGGCTGAGGCAGGAGAATCGCCTGAACCCAGGAGGCAGAGGTTGCAGTGAGCCGAGATCATGCCACTGCACTCCAGCCTGGGCGATAGAGTGAAAGTCTATCTCAAAAAAAAAAAGATCTCAAGACTCTGATTTGACAGGCTGAGCCTGTGTGTTACAGAAGGCTAGCTCTAGAAGGAATCTTCGCCATCACCTCACCTACCTTCGTCTACTATTGAGCACTTCCTATGTGCTGGGTGCCATTCCAAGTGCTTTCTGTATACAAATGCACTAAATCCTTACAATCCTCTGAGGTCCTATTATCCCCATTTTACAGCTGAGGAACTGAGGCTGGGAAGGAAGGGATGCAAGGCCTCAGAGCAGGCCAGTGACAGAGCCAGGATTCAGATCCAGGCTGTGTTGTCCAGTCATGAGGCCTCTCCCCATTACAAAGAGGGGAAACTGAGGCAGGGGAGGTGTAGTCTTGCATGGATTTCATTTCCCAAGGGCTTGAAGTCATCAAATGGTGCTAAGTTTCTTTAACACTGACAATGTCACCCAGCATCACTGGCACCTGCTTTTCCTCCACCCTGGGGAGTCAGGGGTATGCAGAGCAGATTTGGAGCTGCATTCTCAGGACTGACGTTGCTAACTAGATACTCAGCCCTAGGAATGGGGGTGCAGTGAACCCTCATCCTGAAGGAAGGCTATAGCAAAGGAAAGCGTTCCTGACTGAACAGTAGGGAGGCTGGGAGAGTGGCGGGGGTCAGGGGCTTATCTGAGGAAGGGATGGGGGAGGCAGAGGGGAAAGAGGAGCATTTAGAGTAGGAGGGACGGCACCTACAAAGGCTCTGTGGTAGAAGTGGGGCATGGAACATTCTGGAAACTGAACAGAAGCCAGTGTAGCTAGAGTGGAAGGCGAGGGGAGTGGAGGAGGGAGGGACAGGAAGTTGGGGGTGGACAGGGCTGGGCATGAGGACAGTTCTGATCTTTATCTCAGAGCTAACCACTGTCCCCTCTGTCTGATAGTCAACCCTGGACCACAGACAGGAAGAAACACCCTAAGGGCCGCACCGTGAAGTGCACCACAGTGGTCTCGACGTCCAGCTTTTTGACCTGCAGACAACAAGGAAGGAGGCAGAGGGGAGGCAGCTCCCATCACCCCTTTCCTCCCCAAAATCAACACCTAACCCTTCCCACTCTGGGCTTGTTTTAGAAATGATCTTCATTTTCAATGCTCTGGCTCCTACACCTAGACTGTACACACAGTAGTTCTTTAATAAATGGGCTCTGCAGAGCCCTGGATTATTCTGGAGAGAATGGCAGTTAGCATGAAAAACTGAGCCCCAGGGGGCTGCTGATCTGCAGGGTACCCCAAGGGTCACGTTTGCAACCTGTGAGATAAAGACGTCTAGCGCTGGAAGGGCCTGTAATACGGAGTGAGCGCCCAGCTGGGCCTACACCTCAGCTATCTCTGCTAGGGAAGAAAACAATATAACCTGGAAATACTGCAGACCTTTAGAACACACACAGCCCCCTCTGCGTGACTTCACTTTGGTTTTATAAACATCAAGAAAGGCCAGGGTTGGTGGCTCATGCCTGTAATCCCAGCACTTTCGGAGGCTGAAGCGGGTGGATCACCTGAGGTCCAGAGTTCACAACCAGCCTGGACAACATGACGAAACCCCATCTCTACGAAAAATACAAAAAAAATTAGCTGGGCATGGTGGTGTGCACCTGTAGTCCCAGCTACTTAAGAGGCTGAGGCAGGAGAATCACTTGAACCTGGGAGGTGGAGGTTGCAGTAAGCTGAGATCGCACCATTGCACTCCAGCCTGGGCGACAAGAGTGAAACTCCGTATCAAAAAAGAAAAGAAAAGAAAAGAAAAGAAAGTTAGCACCATTTGATTGCTTCTCTGAAGCCCCTGAGAAAAGAAATGCGTGGAAGCCTAAGCCTCCCCTGCCTCAGTTTCTTCATCTTTGTAACAGGAGGACACCCAGAGAGGCCTTAAAGTGCAGGAAGGCTCCAGAGAGAAACTGAGCCAAACCAGCCCTGCCCTTCCTGGCAGCCCAGGGAAGCAGGGGCCAGTAACTGTTGGGACAAAAGCACTGTCTGCTGGCCCTGAGGGAGCTTCCTGGTAGCCAAAGAGACAAGGATTCTCAGGTACTGCCTGAAAGAGGAGCTGGAAGCAGGGGAGGGGCCTGAGCTAAAGGGAAGGCAGTGCCAGGACCATTCCCAGCTGGGCAGGAAGGACGAGCTGCCAGACCCTCACTACAGTGCTCCAACCAGGGGAGGGTCGCCAGCTCTTTCCCAGACAGGGATCAATGGGCTGAGGCAGCAGGAGATACCAGGATGCTGTTAGGAATAGGATAGGCGGTATAATCCCAGCATTTTGGGAGGCCGAGGCAGGTGGATCACGAGGTCAAGAGATGGAGACCATCCTGGTCAACATGGTGAAACCCTGTCTCTACTAAAAATACAAAAGTTAGCTGGGCATGGTGGCGCGCGCCTGTAGTCCCAGCTACTCAGGAGGCTGAGGCAGGAGAATTGCCTGAACCCAGGAGGCAGAGGTTGCAGTGAGCTGAGATCGCACCACTGCACTCCAGCCTGGGTAACAAGAGCGAAACTCTGTCTCACAAAAAAAAAAAAAGGAATAGGAGAGGCGGGTGCTGGTCTAGGCACCAAGACCTCAGGCTTCTTCTCTGCAAAATGGAGAGTACCCATTTGTCCCACGGGGGTGGCTCAACCGTCAGAGACAGGCATCTATCTGGAAGGTCACTGTATGTATCCGCTTACTAACTGTAAGTACCTATGTGGGACAGGGATCCTGTATCGTCAACAACAGCAGCCATTCCTGCTACCGACAAGCACCTGCCTGCCCTGCGTCTACACCGCACTGCACTTAATTCAGGTCATCTGAGTAACTGTATGGAGTAGAACTGAGGCTCTGAGAGATGAAGTATATTGGCCCAATTCATAAAACTTATAAACAACAGAGCCCAGATGCAAATGTCAGAATCGATCTATCCAGCCACAGCTTTTGTTTGTTTGTTTTATGAGACAGAGTCTTGCTCTGTCGCCCAGGCTGGAGTGCCATGGCATGATCTCAGCTCACTACGACCTCTGCTTCCCGGGTTCAAGTGATCCTCGGTGCCTCAGCCTCCTAAGTAGCTGGGACTACAGGCGAGCACCACTACACCTGGCTAATTTTAGTATTTTTAGTAGAGATGGGGTTTCATCATGTTGGCCAGGCTGGTCTTGAACTCCTGACCTCAAGTGATCCACCTCCCTCGGCCTCCTGAAGTGCTGAGATTACAGGCATGAGCCACCACTCCTGGCCCAGCCTGAATTTTTAACCCTAATTCTACACTACCTCCTGGACCATGGGATCCATCATCCTAGGAGGTAGGGACTATATTTATCTTCTTTTTACAATGAAAAAGCAAATATTGAGAGAGGTTCAGAAACCTACTCAAGGCCTTGAATGCAGACCTGCCTGCCCAAAAGCCTGTGCTCTGTCTACTGTGCTACACTGTCAGGATCTAGGAGAGCCAGAGAGGGCGGATGGAAATGAGGAAGTCTAACCTGGAGAAGGAAAGGCTGGAGAGAAACCAACAGGCCATGCACAGTAAGACTTAAGACTTTTGTTTGCCACTAGAGGACCCATGGCGGGGTAGGACTTCCCAGAAATGGAATATTCTCCTACCGGTCCTGTGTAAACACTTGGTGGCCTGTTACATGTGCTAGTGAGATCCCTCAGGGTGGCCGGGGCCCAGGGACGCCAGTCAGGGCTGCCATAGATGGGAGGCAGAGTCGTGTAGCAGTTAACTTCGTGGGTCCTGGAGGCAAACAGGTGGATTTGACTGGCTCCATGACTTTAGAACCTAGTGACCTTGGGCCAGGCGCAATGGCTCATGCCTGTAATCCCAGCATTTTGGGAGGCCCAGGCAGGTGGAACACGAGGTCAGGAGTTCGACACCAGCCTGGCCAACATGGTGAAACCCCATCTCTACTGAGGATAAAAAAAATTAGCCGGGCACGGTAGCATGAGCCTGTAACCCCAGTTACTCAGGAAGCTGAGGCAGGAGAATCACTTGAACCAGGGAGGCAGAGGTTGCAGTGAGCCGAGATCGTGCCATTGCGCTCTAGTGTGGGCGACAGGGCAAGATTCCGTCTCAAAAAAAAAAAGAACCCAGTGACCTTGGGCAAATCACCTAACCTCTCAGAACAGCTGTTTGCTCTTTGGTAAAGCAGGGTAACAACGCCTGGTTCAGTGTTGCTGTGTGGGTCCAGTGGTACAGCAAGGTGGAGAGGTGTGGGAAGCACTCAACAGAGTGCCTGCCAGAAAGTCACCTCCATCCCAGCAGTCCTCATTCCTGAGTTCTTAACCCCAATGCCAAACTACCTCCTAGACCACCGGATCCTCCTCCCAAGGTCCTCTTCTCACAAGACCTCTGAATCCAAGTCCAGTCGTCTCTAAGCTCATCACAATGTCATTTCTGCAGCTCAGCACCTGGCTTCAGGACGCATGCACAGGGCTCAGTCAGGGGCTGCCCTTTGAGCAAAGGGCCTGGGGTAGCTGTTTCTTCTCACCTGGCACCACTGCCCACTCTGGCTGAGCTGGGCAGAAGCAGGCATGCAGCCGTTAACCAAGGAATATACGAAATGAGGGAGTGGGAAGGAGCGCAGGTCACGGGGAGCAGTGCCCCAGCTACTGAAGGGCTCTGATCTCAGAACATCCCCTGAGTGCCTGCAAGCAAGGAGTCAACAGCTGCCCTCCACAGTGTGGCCAGATTCAGCAAACAAAAATACAGAACACCAGGCTGAGCGAGGTGTGGCTTACACCTGTAATCCCAGCACTTTGGGAGGCCAAGGTGGGCAGATGATGAGGTCAGGAGTTTGAGACCAGCCTCACCAACATGGTGAAATCCCATCTCTACTAAAAATACAAAAATAAGCTGAGCATGGTGGCGTGTGCGTGTAGTCCTAACTACTCAGGAGGCTGAGGCAGAAGAATCGCTTGAACCCGGGAGGCGGAGGTTGTAGTGAGCTGAGATCGCACCACTGCACTCCAGCCTGGGTGACAGAGTGAGACTCAGTCTCAAAAAAAAAAACACAGAACACTCAGTTAATTTCCAATATCAGATCATGAATAATTTGTTAATATGTCCCACATACTGCCTGAGACATACTCATATTAAAAAATTTGATTGTTGTTTATCTGAAATTCAAGTTCACCTGATCATGTATAGGAGATTCTATACATGACCTGGCAACCCTGATCCCTCACGGCCTCCCAGCACTTAGTTGTCTCTGACTGGTAGTGGCCAAGACCCTTGGAGACAGGGGGTCTTATGTGCCAAGTCAAGGGAAGGACCAGCCTTTTCATCCTGGATACAGAAAGCCAGCATAGCTCATACCTGTGGATGCTCTTAGCCTGTCAGGCCCAAAAAGTTGTTCAAAAAAAAACCTCAGAGAGACTAAGCCCTCCCAAAGGACACAAACAGCCGAAGTCAAAGTCAGCCCTGAGTAAGCTGGTACCCCAGAAAGGACCTGGCCCTGGAGTCTGATCCCTGTGAGGTCAAATCCTGATACTGCCACTTACTCCCTGTGGGACCTTGGCAACTTACCCAATCTGAGCTGAAGTTTGCTCATCTGTAAAAAGATGACTATATCAGCTTTCTCATAAGGTTACCTTGATTAAATAAATAACCTGGTACACCACAGACGCCCATAAATGAGAGCTCTGTCTCTCCCACCACCCTCACCTGATCCTCTCTTAGCAATTATTTTAAGCACATCCCTAATCAGAGAAAAGGCAGTTGGTGTTAACCCCATCTTGCCTGGGATAGAGTGAGTACTGATACCAACAAATCTCGGTTGGTGTCATGTAAATTTCTTCCCAGCTGAACGTTCCACACAAACCCATTCCCTTGCTCTGGTCATCTCTCCCCTCTGCTGTTGACTGGACACTTCAGGAAGGTTTGCTGGAGCAAGTTTGATTAAGAAGGGAAATGTAGCTGGCATGGTGGCTCAGGCCTGTCATCCCAGCACTGTGGGAGGCTGAGGCAGGTGGATCACCTGAGGTCAGGAGTGTGAGACCAGCCTGGCCAAAATGACAAAACCCCATCTCTACTAAAAATACAATAATTAGCCAGGCATGGTACTGGGCACCTGTAATCCCAGCTACTTGGGAGGCTGAGGCAGGAGAATCGCTTGAACCAGGGAGGCGAAGGTTGCAGTGAGCTGAGATCACGCCATTGCACTCTAGCCTGGGCAACAACAGTGAAACTCAGTCTCAAAAAAAAAAAGAAGAGAAACATGTCCATGGTAAGTCATAGCACAGATGTTGTGTAATAATAATCGTATATTAAGCCACTGTTTTGTAACCATCTATCTCTCAGGTTCCTTTAGTCCCAGACACCAACAGGGTGCTAAATGCTTTGTCACTCATAAGTAAGAGGACATTCCTGGATATTGCCTCAAAGGAGGCTGCACTAAGACCCAAAATGGCCGGTTTGGCTCAAGGTCCACACCTTCCTGACCAAAGTTAAAGCCCCTAGCCCCACTAATGCAAACAGAGCCCAGACACGGGGCCGGTGGCGCTGGGCGGGGAGAAAAAGAACAGCCGCTGGCACCCAGACCCGGCTGAGCTCAGGGCTCCGGAAATGAAGACACCCCAGGAAGCCCTGCAGAGTTTTCCCAAGTGCACAAAGTTGGGGTTTTCTGTTTTTAAGTAATTTCTGTTTGAGTTCGTCCTTCTTGATTATGAAGTAAGGGCGTCCTTCTTGATTATGAAGTAAGGGCGCTGGATGTGTAGACTTTATAAAACGAATTGTTTGGGAACATTTGATTTCCTTAACCCGATTTAGCACAGGAGGAGGCTCCTGGGACGGTGCTGGGACCCAGGAATAGGCCCAGCTCTTCCCCGCGCCGGGGAGCTGAGCCGCCTCCAAGCTCCTCCCGCACGCCTTCCTCCTCCTCCTCCTCCTCCAGGGGAATTCTGGGCGTGTGGGCTACAGCACGTGGGACCGGCCCTGCCCGCTGGAGGGTCTGAGTCCGGGAAGGGACAGCCCTAGCCCGGCCCTGCCACGCCACCTCCAACGGCCCCTCTGCGTCGCTCTGCTGGCCTGTGCCTGGAGCCTTCTTCCTGCTGTGGCTGGCCTGCCCACCTCCTTCTCGCCTGGGGTCTGTACCTTCCCTCTCTCCCTCCCATCCCTCTTTTCCCCAAACTCTCGGTCCTCCCATCTTCCGGGAAAATGCAAATGTCCCACCCCCCTCCCGCAAAGGGGACCCCGCCCCGCCCCGCCCATCGCCACCTTCAGGTTCACCGCAGGCAGCTCCATCCGGACCCAGGCGGAGGGCACCTGCGCGGCAGCAGCTGGGGCTCCTGGGCTCCGAACTCGGGGAACAAACTTCCTCGACCCCGCCCCGCCCTTTGCGGCGACTCCAACCTCAACGCAGCTCGGGACCACGTGAAGCGGGCGGGCGGGTCACGTGACCGCCGCCCGTTGCTTGGAGACGGCTTCGGCAGCGCGCGCCTTCCCAGAGGCTCCCGCCGCCGCCCAGGCAGTACCTGGAGGCCGCTGGCAAAAGTTAGAGTTTCTGTCGCTGAGGGCGTTTCCTGCCTGCCAAATATCCCAGGAGGCGGGCTGATGGGACTACCTGCAGCCAGGACAACTGGGGGACCGTGCAGGCATGAAGTGCTGATGTGGCAACAGCTTGTGCCTCATCCCTGGGGGCACCCTCTCTCCTCCCCACTTCCCTGTGTAAATGGGTTATTTAGGAGACCTACCTCATGTGATCCTTGTGAGCATTAAATGAGCTAACCGCTGTTGTTAAGGAAAACGTTATTGGGACAATTGTTAAACCAGTACTGTTGAAGGCTTGCTGTAGGGTGTAGGGGGAAGATCCCATAAGCACCGAGGCTGAAGCGAGAGGCCTCAGCCTATTCCCATATAAATAATGAAGAAGAAAGCAACTAGAAATATAACCCTAGTAGTTATTAGTTATTCATATGTGATCTTAGTTAGTCTTAGGTGATCTTAATTCTACTAATGCCTCTCAAGTCGGAAGTGTGAACCTGGGGTGACGTTGTGAAATGAATGACACTAAGGCAAGATGCTCTAAGCCCTCTGTCACGCCAGCATAAGGGCTGCTGGAGGGCGCCTCCGTTGTGCGGCAGTGCCAGCCCTGGGAAAGCGCCTGCTGTTAGACAGCTAGGGAAGGAGACGTCCAAAATGGCCGAGACATCTCCTTCCTGGGAAGTTTGGAGAAAACTCTGCTTTTCCAAGCTCTTGTGGTAAGCCTGACAGCTGTCAGGTAGGCCCACAGACATCTGGGGGCTTAACTGTCTCTATGAGATGCTGTCCTTCAGTGGTCACGTTCCATGGCTACTCTCATGTTCAGCTTCTCCACCTGGTTCCTTTTTTCTTAGAAAAGATAATCAGTAATAGTAATATAAATCTTAATGTTTTAGTTCTTTCTTGTTAAGTATGGAAAAGGCGCTGATGCATTATGCTCCTTCATTTCAGGTGCCAGAAATTCCTGAGCCCATACCTGAATGACACGTGATGTACTTGACCCTATCACTGCCACGCCCTATCCACCCTGCCCCCAGATTTGCAACTCAATAAAAGTGAGAGTGTCCTGGCATTCGGGGCCACTTGTGGTCTCTGCGATTTGGGTAGCAGTGGATCCCTGGGCCCAAACTCTCTTTTCTCTGTCTGTGTCTTGTGTCTTTTATTTCTACAATTTCTCGCCTTCGCACCAGCTGGGAGTGGCTCACAGAACCCTGTAGGGCTGGACCCTACAGTAGGGTTATTGCCATGGGGTGAGGGTTTGGGCTCAACTCGGAATACAACAAGGACCAAGGTTGGATTTGTTAAACAGCAGAGTGAGGGAGCCAAGGGATGGAAGATTCCTAGGAGGAAACATCAAGGATCGGGGAGTTCTCCCTAACTTAGCAGCAGGACTCTTGCTGAAACTGGTTTATGCAGGCTCAGGCCCAGCAAGGACAGGAAGACACAGAAGTTCAAGGTCGAGGGCTAGTCAAGAGGAGGACTCAGAGGAGTGCAACTACGGTTTGGTCTAGGAGAGAACAGTGCCTGGCGCTTAGTAAATGGGCAAGACACACAAGCTTTTGTTGTTATTATCAACACACAAGGAGGCTGGGCGAAGTAGCTCAAGCCTGTTATCCCAGCACTTTAGCTGGCCAAGGCGGGCGGATCACCTGAGCTCGGGAGTTCGAGACCAGCCTGGCCAACATGGTGAAATCCTGTCTCTACTAAAAATACAAAAATTAGCAGGGCTTGGTGGTGCATGCCTGTAGTCCCAGCTACTCGGGAGGCTGAGGCACGACAATCGCTTGAATCGAGAGGCTGCAATGAGCTGAGATCATGCCACTGCACTCTAGCCTGGGCAATAAGAGTGAGACCTTCGCTCAAAAAAAGAAACAAACAAAAAAAAACCTGAGGAGCCAAATTGGTGGGAGCCCACTTTAATCAGCATACCAAAAGTTTTAGAAAACTCTAGCTGAAAAACTATAAGAAATTCCTCCCCTAATTGTGCATGAGGAAGGAAAGGGCTGTCTCCTGCCTCACCTGGCCCTTCTCTTAAAGATTGTTGACCACCGCACCCCCCCACCACACCCCAACAAGAACATTAATCCGCCCTACCTCCAGGCCCTTCCCAACATCACCTTTCCTTTAGAGAACATCAGCTTTTGTTAGTGTCACCTGGGTATGGACACCTTCAGGGTACACTGAGTGCTTGGTCTTGTTCCTAGGATGGGGGAAACCAGGTGGGAACCCACAAAACTGCCTGGTTGAGTCTTTGGATAATATCAAGACCCGGGCCAAGCGCAGTGGCTCATGCCTGTAATCCCAGCACTGTGGGAGGCCGAGGCAGGCAGATCATGAGGTCAGGAGTTCAAGACCAGCCTAACCAACATGGTGAAACCCCGTCTCTAGTAAAAATACAAAAATTAGCCAGGTGTGGTGGTGGGTGTCTGTAATCCCAGCTACTCGGGAGGCTGAGGCAGGAGAATCGCTTGAACCCAGGAGGCAGAGGTTGCAGTGAGCCGAGATTGAGCCACTGCACTCCAGCCTAGGCAGCAGAGCAAGACTCCACCTCAAAAAGAAAAAAAAAAAAATATATATATATATATATCTCAAGACCCATAGTCTCTCCAGATCCAAAGAAAGGGTTTCTCTGGATGGATGAGGCAAGTTTTGCAGGCTGCAGGGCCCATAGACCTAACTTAATGCCCCCTTAGGAGGCACAGATCCCCCCAGTGTAGGGGGAAGGGCCATCCAACATCCACCATTGTAATAAAGAGTGGGTAAATTAGAGACCAGCCAAATGGCTACATCCAGTGTGATTTAGGAATGGTTGCTATTATTGTTAGTTCATTATTGGTAATTAATTATTGTTATTAGTAAAGTACTTAGAAGAGTGTAATTTCTCAGCAAGTGGTCAATATTAGAATACTATGTTGTTATTATTTATCAGTTTTTTTTTTTTGAGGTGGAGTCTCGCTCTGTCGCCCAGGCTGGAGTATAGTGGTGAGATCTCAGCTCATCACAACCTCCGTCTCCTGGGTTCAAGCGATTCTCCTGCCTCAGCCTCCTGAGTAGCTGGGATTACAGGCGTGTGCCACCATGCCCTGCTGATTTTTGTATTTTTAGTAGAGATGGGGTTTTGCCATGTTGGCCAGGCTGGTCTCAAACTTCTGATCTCAGGTGATCCGCTCACCTCGGCTTCCCAAAGTGCTGGGATTTCAGGCATGAGCCACTGCACCTGGCCTGATCAATTTCCTTTTAAAAAACATTTCCCATATACTCCAGATTCTAGAAGGATTTAATCCAAGCCTTTACGTATATAATAAAATTGTGATCACTTTGTAAGGAGAAAATGCAAAACAGGCCAGGCGCAGTGGCTCACACCTGTAATCCTAACACTTTGAGAGGCTGAGCCCAGCGGATTTCTTTTGCTATCTGGGCTCACTGCAACCTTACCTCCCAGGTTCAAGCAATTCTCGTGCCTCAGCCTCCCGAGTAGCTGGGATTACAGGTGCCCAACACCATGCCCGGCTAATTTTTGTATTTTTAATAGAGACGGGGTTTTGCCATGTTGCACAGGCTGGTCTCAAACTCCTGGGCTCAAGTGATCCACCTGCCTTGGCCTCCCAAAGTGCTGGGATTACAGACTTGAGCCACCACGCCCCCTGCCAAAGGAAGAATTCTTGTTCTGTGTCTGCCTCAGGGGAGAGGAAGGGGCTGGACACAGGAGGTCAGGAGGCAGTCACAGAGACCTTGCTTTTGAGGCCTCCAGTCTTCTTTAGTTCACAGTACTTAGCATGCAAAAGCGCCAGATATTGGGGTGACATTTACTGAGCCCCAACAGTAGTTACCGTGTGGCAGACAGTGTGAAAGTGCTTCACAGTGGGCTGGGCACGGTGGCTCACGCCTATAATCGTAGCACTTTGGGAGGTTGAGGCAGGTGGATCACTTGAGGTCAGGAGTTCAAGATCAGCCTGGCCAATATGGTGAAACCTTGTCTCTATTAAAAATACAAAAATTAGCTGGGCATGGTGGTGGGCGCCTGTAATCCCAGCTACTTGAGAGGCTGAGGGAATTGTTTGAACCCAGGAGGTGGAGGTTGCAGTGAGCCAAGATTGAACCACTGCACTCCAGCCTGGGTGATGGAGTGAGACCCTGTCTCAAAAAAACAAAAAAGAAAGAAAGAGAGAAAGAAACTGCTTCATAGTAAATGCTCACAACTCTATGGCAGGTTCTGTTCTTACCCCTGTTTACACTAAGGCGATTGAAATCAACAGAAGTGAAGCAGCTTGCCATAGGCACAGCACTAATTGCTGCTGGAACTGGGGTGGGACCCAGGAGGCCTGGCTCCAGGACGCTGACGTTTAACCACAGAGCAGGAAAATCCAGCCAGGGCTGAAGTGAGAAGGATAGAGCGAAGCAAGGAAGGGAAGACATGCTGGATCAGAAGGCAGCACAAGGCTGGGTCTGTGGAATGTCCCCGTGGCTCAGACACCGACACTGTATTCATCTCAACCAGCTGGGGCCAGAGGCAGAGGGAGGAGGGCATGAGAAGACCCAGCTGGCTGGGCGGGCTGGGCCGGCTGGCGGGGAGGGGACGGGAAGCACGGAGGAACAAAGAAAGTGAAACTCGGTATCCTCAAAGGAGCCAGAGTTCCTGCCACGACCTATTCTTGGCTATGGAAGGACATAACAGACCCCTCACATGGCATTCCACAAGGCTTCGGGTCATATATTAAGTGAGTACAGACACTCCCCACTTAAAATGGTCTGACATGATTTTTCTGCTTTCCCGCGGTGTGAAATCGATCTGCATTTGGTAGAAACCCTATTTCCAGTCTCCACTCTTAACTGTTCTGTTTTTCACTTGCAGTATTGTGTTCAGTAAATTCCATAGGGTTTTCAGCACTTTATTATAAAAGAGGTTTGTTTTTCATGATTTTGCACAACCGTAGGCTAATGTAAGTGTTCTGAGCATGTTTAAGGTAGGCTAGACTAAGCTGTGAAGGTTAGGTGTATTCAGTGCATTTTCTTTTCGTTTTTGTTTTTTTGAGACAGGGTCCTGTTCTGTCACCCAGACTGGAGTACAGTGGTGCAATCTTGGCTCACTGCAGCCTCCAACCCCTGGGCTCAAGTGATCCTCCCACCTCAGGCTCCCAAGTAGCTGGAATTGCAGGCTCACACCACCAAGCCCAGCTAATTTTGCTTTAAAAAAATTTTGTGTGTGTGGGGACGAGTTCTCATTATGTTGCCCAGGCTGGTCTCAAACTATCTGGGCTCAAGCAATACCCTCTCCTCCTCGGCCTCCCAAAGTGCTGGGATCACAGGCATGAGCCCCTCACCTGGCCTGAGTGCATTTTGGATTTACCGTATTTTCAATTTAGGATGAGTTTATGAGGATGCAACCCCAATGTAAGTTGGGGAGCACTTGTACACTTTTGGAATTCAAGTTTAAATTTTTCACATCTCTTGCCAACCTGTCTGTCTCAGTCAAGTTTGATATTTGTATCTTCAATAAAGAAACTGACATGTAGGATAGATTCATTCATTCATTCATTCATTTAGCAAATAGTTATTGAAAACCTACCTGGGCAAATACCTATGAGTGAAAAAGCCACACATGCCTGCTAGAAAGCGGAGCCCTCAGGCCAAGCATAGTGGCTCATGCCTGTAATCCCAGCACTTTGGGAGGCCAATGCTGATGGATCACCTGAGGTCAGGAGTTCAAGACCAGTCTGGCCAAGATGGTGAAATCCCATCTCTATTAATAATACAAAAATTAGCCAGGTGTGGTGGCGCACACTCGTAATCCCAGCGACTCGAGAGGCTGAGGCAGGAGAATCGCTTGAACCTGGGAGGCAGAGGTTGCAGTGACCCGAGATCGTGCCATTGTACTCTAGCCTGGGCGACAAGAGTGCGATTCCATCTCAAAAAAAAAAAAAAAGAAAAAGAAAAAAAAGAAAGTAGAGCCCATCACAAGAAGCACATCAGAGATGGGCCCTCGTGGCATAGGAATTGTCACTGGGACTCTGTCTAGAGCCCCTTCCTGTGATGTTTCCTTTCAGCTTGTCACAAACACACTGACTCTGTGTTTCTGGCCTGAGGCCTGTCAGGGCTGGGGAAGGCCTGGGTGCTTTGTTGGGCAGCGTTGTTCTTTGTGTCTGCGGACACGTTCTCTGGTGCGCTGAGGGCCAGCTACCATGAGCAGCAAGGCAGGAGAAAAAGGAGGCAGGAGAGGGGGAAGGAATCCAGTGGAACCTGTAGGATTGGAGTCGGGTGGCTTGGAGGCTCTGCTGAGCTCCCAGACTTCATCTCCTGCCCTTCTGCCCAATCTCTGGTTGATGACAAGATTCCCTTTTTTTTTGTTTGTTTTTTTGAGACAGAGTTTTACTCTTTTTGCCCAGGCTGGAGTGCAATGGCATGATCTCAGCTCACTGCAGCTTCTACTTCCCAGGTTCAAATGATTCTCCTGCCTCAGCCTCCCGAGTAGCTGGGACTACAGGCATGTGCCACCATACCCGGCTAATTTTTTGTAGAGGTGGGGTTTCTCCGTAGCCAGGCTGATCTCGAACTCCCAACCTCAGGTGATTCACCTGCCTCGGCTTCCCAAAGTGCTAGGATTACAGGCATGAGCCACCATGCCTGGCCAATGCCAAGATTCTCAAAGCATCAAATACCATTATGACTTGTTAGCACCATCGGCCATGTCCACACCCCATTCACTCACAGCCAGGAGGGAAACATCCTGGGTGGATGTGGGCATGGAGAGAGTCAGTGTGGTTGGTTCTTCTATTTCTTTCTTCCTGTGTTTTCTGGAGGAACCTGGACACTGCTGGGAGGTGTGAGACCCCCCCACTCCCCGCTTCAGAGGAGATATTTGTTTCTTTTTTTAACAATTTTTTTTTTTTTTTTTGGTAGCTGGTATGTAGCTAGGAGACATTTGTTTCTGTGACTACTTAAAACTAATGAGGGCTGACTCTGAACGATTTGTCCCGATGGCACAGAATTCAAACTTACAGCAGCAGCATCCCTTGCTGACACTTATGGAAGCAGCCAGGCTCCATAAATACTCCTCCTTGAGCTTTAAAACACAAGAAATCATGCCTAATGTTCCGACTGCTCTGCCACCTTTCAGGGTCCTATGACAATGACTGCAGGTTAAGAATGATCTTGGCCGTCTTCCTAAACATGTGGCAATAGTGCCCTGTCCCTCTAGAGACCCTTGTGCTCAGAGAACCCAGCAAAATGCCCTATGGAACCCGTGGTGATTGCGGAAAAGGCAGAAAAGGAAATTGCCTGTGACCTGTTGGAGTCCAGGAAGCTGTGGTTGTGTCAGAAACAGCCCAGAACGATAGCGGAAGTAGGAGGCTATTGCCCAAGAGGAAGGAGTGCACACTCCGCTACTACTCTCAAATCCTCTGACCGGTATTTCCTTCAACCCCTGCTGCATACAGCAGCAATTCTCTTATTTTATTGTGTGTGTGTGTGTGTGTGTGTGCACGTTTGCGGGTGCGGGTTTGTGTGTGTGCACATGCACGTGTGCAAGGGTGTGTGCATGTGTGCCTGGGTGTGTGCATGTGTGCAGGTGTGTGCGGGTGTGTGTGTTCACGTGTGCATGTGCATGCATGTGAGGGTGTGTGCGTCCTGGTGTGTGTACGTGTGTGCACATGTATGTATGTGTGTCCATGTGTGTGCGGGTGTTTGTGTCCACGTGTGTGTGCATGTGTGTGCGGGTGCATGTATGTCCACGTGTGTGTTTGTGCAGGTGCAGGTGTATGCGCGTGTGTGGGTGCATTTGTGTGCATGTACATGTACGTGCGTGTTTGTGGGTGTGTGTGTTTACACGTGCATGTGTGTGTGCATGTGTGTGCAGGTGCATGTGTGTGCATGTGTGCGAGAGTGTATGTGTACGGGTGTGTGTGTGCATGTATGTGTGGGTGTGTGCACGTGTGTGCATATCTCTGTGTGTGCGTGTGCACGTGTGTGCGGGTATGTTTGCAGATGTGTGTGTGTGCGTGCACATGTGCGTGTTTGCGGGTGCATGTGTGCATGTGTGTGCGGTTGTGTGTGTGTGCACACATGTGCGAGTGTGTGCAGGTACCTGCATGTACATGTGTGTGCGTCTGCATGTGTGTGCGTGTGCATGCTCACATGCTTTCCTCAACTCTGAGCATCTTGTTCAGAGCTCACCTCCAGCCGCTGGCCCAGGCCCTGCCCGGAGCGAGCCTCCATGTGTGCTGCCTGCCTCCTGCCTCCCATGGTCTGTTCTGGTTGTGTCATAACTTCAGGCTGCTTCCTCCTTCTCTCTGCTCGTTCTCCAATCTTTCCACATGGATGCTGCTGGAATTCCAAGGGAGGCATTGGAGGGCTCTGGTGCATCCGAGTGGTCTAACATGCCCAGCATGCCTTTCTGTAACCTTTGACCCAAGAGTCAGCAGTACAGACTAGGGATCAGCAAGCTACAGGTCCTGTACCACATCCGGCCCGCTGCCCTTTTGTGTAAATAAAGTTTTATTGGAACACAGCTGTGCTCACTTATTTGCATGCATCTGTTTCTGTGTGATCCATGGCTGCTTTCATACCACGATGGCAGAGTTGAGTAGTGGGCAGAGAGGGTATGACTTGCAAAGCCTATTGGAGGGGGACAGGCCTTCTTGGCTCATATCCTCAGAAGCATCCCCCGTGGGAGATCCTCCAGCCACCTGGGGTTATGTGGGGAGGACTGTGAGTTCTCAGATTTAGTGCAGCAGTTCTCAGACTTGAGTTTCAATTGTGCAGATTCCCAAGCCCACCCCTAGACTTCTGAGTCAGAGGCCCAGATTGGGGGGGCTCAGAAACCTGGGCTTGCTTTCCACAGGATTCTGATGCTGGGGGTCCGACAATCCATGTTTTAGGAAACCCCGGGATTTGGGAAGCCTGGTTTTCCCTGTCCTGACTAGGCAGAGAGACCCCTACAGGGATGGACACCAGGCCCTTAGGGCGCCCCACCTCTGTGGTCAGCACAGCCCCCAGGGGTGTCTGGGCTCCACCTTGGCTTTAGGATCAAGGCCACGGGGAGGCCTAACAGCCTGCCCGAGGAAGCCCTGGTCAGCAGAGCTGGGTGGCACTGGCTGGAACTGCCACCACGATAAGAGATGTTCTTCCTGGTGCCAAGCCAGGCCACCCCCTCACCAGTTCACACCTTTTCCCAACCTCCGCCTCCTGGGTTCAAGTGATTCTCCTGCCTCAGCCTCCTGAGTAGCTGGGACTACAGGCATGTGCCACCATGTGCAACTAATTTTTGTATTTTTAGTAGAGATGGGGTTTCACCATGTTGGTCAGGCTGGTCC
>CAUYLG010030956.1:0-40042 GCA_963573385.1 Cacajao melanocephalus
GGCATGAGATGGTATCTCAATGTAGTTTTGATTTGCATTTCTCTGATGACCAGTGATGATGAGCATTTTTTCATGTGTTTGTTGGCCTCATGTATGTCTTCTTTTGTAAAGTTCATATCCTTCACCCACTTTTGAATGGGCTTTTAGTGTAAGGTGTCAGGAAGGGGTCCAGTTTCTGCTTTCTGCACATGGCTAGCCAGTTTTCCCAACACCATTTATTAAACAGGGAACCCTTTCCCCATGGCTTGTTTTTGTCAGGTTTGTCAAAGATCAGATGGTTGTAGATATGTGGTGTTGCCTCTGAGGCCTCTGTTCTGTTCCATTGGTCTATATCTCTGTTTTGGTACCAGTACCATGCTGTTTTGATTACTGTAGCCTTGTAGTATCATTTGAAGTCCGGCAGTGTGATGCTTCCCACTTTGTTCTTTTTGCTTAGAATTGAATTGGCTATGTGGGCTCTCTTTTGGTTCCATATGAAGTTTAAGGTGGTTTTTTCCAGTTCTGTGAAAAACGACATTGGTAGCTTGATGGGGATAGCATTGAATCTGTAAATTACTTTGGGCAGTATGGCCATTTTCACGATATTGATTCTTCCTAACCTTGAGCATGGAATATTTCTCCATCTGTTTGTGTCCTCTCTTATTTCATTGAGCAGTGGTTTGTAGTTCTCCTTGAAGAGGTCCTTTATGTTCCTTGTTAATTGTATAATATTTAACATTCTTAAGATATAATGTTACAGTTTAAATTTATATCAGCTTAACTTTAATAACATACAAAAACTCAAATGAGCTCTTTAAAGGGATTAGGTTTTTCTTGTTAGAAGGTATTTGAAGTTTGAAAGGGCTGCAATGTGAGGAAGACTGTGGTTGGCTTAAAGATAGAGACATCCCCAACTCCAACCCCTACCCCTTCAGCTGTTGTTATCACAAAATTACATCTTTATATGTTGTGTGTCCAAAAATATTAACCAACAATTTTTAGTGCATTAGTCTCTTAAATTATGTAGAAGACAAAATGCAGAGTTACAAACCAAAGTAGCAATAATCTTAGCTTTTAGTCTAATAATTTCTAATATACTAGCCTTTGAAATTATACAGAAAACAAAAAATTGAGATCATTGTTACAATAATATTAGCTTTAATAATTGCCTATCTATCTACTTTTACTTAGATTTTTATTTCTTCATGCGGCTTTAAGTTACTGTCTCCCTTTCAATTCAACCTGCAGAATTCTCTTGGATATCTCTTGCAGGACAGGTCTGGGGATAATGAATTCCCTCAGCTTTTCTTTATCTATGAGTGTCTTAATTTCTCCCTTACTTTTGAATTACAGTTTTTCCAGACACAGGATTCTATGGTTGAAGAAGTACAGGATTCTTGGTTGAAGAAGAATCTTGAAGATTGACTTTCTGAGTCTGTGCCTGTCCCTGAGCATGCATGATGATTTTCTCATTTCCCTGATTTTTACGGTTGCTTTTGAATGTCCTTGTCTTTGATATCTGGCTCTCAAAGGAGGAGAAATAGAAAAATGAAGGGAGTAAAAAAGGTGCCAGCTCTTTAAATACCCTGGAACTCAGTTCATCCAGAGGTAGCAGGCTTGTAATAATGTGGAAAGGTCCAACAACAATGATTGCTTTCTCATCGGCACCCCTGAAATTAGAAGCAGCCATCAGCAGTCAGAGTACAAATTCCTGATATTTGGAGGACAGGGTCTCTCTGCCCACTCTGCTTCCTACAAGCTGTATGCAAACTTCTCCAGGAACACATGCATGCTGCCTGCTCAAGACAGGAGGGTCCAGAGGTGAGGAATAGGTAGCAGCAACTGTGCTAGGAGCTGAAAATGACCAAAATTAACCACAATTTATCATCCAAGCCTTCCCCTAGAAGTTGCAAGTCTTCAAAAGACTCCAGAATTCCAAAATCATCACATCAGACAGACATTGCCAGTGCAATTATTGTCTAGGTGGGGAGAGGAATTTCTGGCACTTCCTACATTGTCATCTTTCAGAATTCTTCTGACAGCTTTTAAAACTGAAGAGAAGGCTGGGCGCAGTGGTGCAAATCTGTAACCCTAGTGCTTTCAGAGGCCAAGGTGGGAACATCCCTTGAGATCAGGAGTTCAGGACCAGCCTGGGCAACATAGAGAGACTCCAGCTCCGCAAAAAAAAAAAATTTAAAATTTACCTAGGTATGGTGGTACATGCCTATCATCCCAGCCACTCAGAAGACTGAAGTGGGAGGATCACTTGAGCCCAGGAGTTGGAGGCAGCAGTCAGCTATGATGAGGTCAGTGCACTCCAGCCTGAGTGACATTATAAGACCCTATTTCAAGAAAGAAAGGAAAAAGACACACACACACAAAGAGAATTTATACTTCTCTTGAAAATGAGAAGATTTGGCAATACGGAGAGTATATTGTCACGGAGCAGCCATCAACTGTAGTTGAGTATGACTAGTTACAAGAAGCCACTGGGTCTTTCACTATTTTGTCTGATACATGGCCCATTTAACTACTTTGTATTGCCGGCTGGGGCCTATAAGTAATCAATAAGAAAAGCAGCATATCTGCCTCCTATATTGATTATAAATTTTCTCTGAAGACAGTAAATCAATATTTACTAAATAATCCTGTCACAGGCAGAATTCTAAGATGGCCCCAAGATTAAAGCCTTGGAGTTTTCACACACACACTCCCCATTATTCAGCAAACACCAATCTAGGTGCTGCTGTGAAGGAATTTTGCAAATGTGGTTAAGTTGCCAAATCAATTGATTTTAAGATAGGGAGATTATCTTCTAAGAGCCTGACGTAATCAAATGAGCTCTTCAAAGGGATTGGGTTTTTCTTGTTAGAAGGTATTTGAAGTTTGAAAGGGCTTCAATGTGAGGAAGACTGTGGTTGGCTTAAAGTTAGAGACATCCATGTGGTAAGAACTGTGGGTGATGTCTAAGAACCGACTGATCCCCTGGCTGACAGCCAGCTAGGAACTAGGAACCCCTGTAACTACAAGGAATTGAATTCAGCCAGCACCTGAATGAGCTTGGAAGAAGATTCTTCTCAGCGTTTTCAGAGAGAAACAAAACCTACCATCCTCTTGATTTCAGCCTTGTGAGAACCTAAGAAGAGAACCCAGCCACCCCTTACCTGGAAGTCCGACCTACAAAACTGAGGTAATATATGGAAGTTATTTTGAGCCTGTATGTTTATAGTAGTGTGTTATGCAGCAATAGAAGACTGAACAGTCCTTTATTTTTCATCAACGATAAGTAGTTAAAAATAAAAAACTTGTTCAAGTTTCTCTCTTACATCATCTTTTTTTCGTAAACAAGTGAAAAAGCCATTGCTTTTAAAAATCCAGTGTCTAGCCTAGGGTCAATGGCTCATGCCTGTAATCCCAGCATTTAGGGAGGCCAAGGCAAGAGGATCACTTGAGCCCAGGAGTTCGAGACAAGCCTGAGCAACATGGTGAAACCCCTTCTCTAAACAAACACAAAAATTAACCAGGCATAGGACACATGCCTGTGATCTCAGCTACTCAAGAAACTGCAGTAGGAGGATCACCTGAGCCAGGAAGCAGAGGTTGCTGGATCTCACCACTGTACTCCAACCTGGGTGACAGTGTGAGACCCTATCCTAAAAACAAAATTTAGTGTTAATTGAGTTTAGTTTTATATACCAACCTCACGAGTTTTCCCATTTTGTTTAACAGAGTCCTTTGGTCTTCGGACATATATGGAGATATTCTGCCATTTTTTACATTATTTTCTAGGTTTATAATATAATGGATAACATTTGTATAAAACTAACTGATACCAACTAGAGTAAGGTAAAAAATATTTTAAATGGCCAGCTGACAGGAGTGGTTCTATTTCTATAAAATATTTCCTCAGAAGATGTGCTAGTTTAGCCCAAGAATTGTATGGCACCGTATTTAAATCCATACGTCTTTGTTGAAATGACACTGCAGTCTATCCGGAGAGGAATGTCCAAACAACAGCTTGCATTCTGTCTGATGTTCTACTGGATCCTGAATTAGAGAGCTCCAGGTCTCATTCTTTTTTGGTGAGGAGCATAGGAAACAGGAAAAACGGTCTGGCCTCACATGCATGTGCTTTGAAGAATTTTTTACCCAGAAAGGCTGCTGGAGTAGGGATGACAGCTCCAACATGAAGCAGCCACCCATTTCCAGATGAGAGCTCTTGGTACACATTTCTGCCAGCTGCTGATTGGTAAGTAGATTTGAGCTACCTTGAAAGGCATCTCCCCCCATGGTCTGAGAAATATGTGCTGCTGGGTTTTCCTAGAAAATATATGTCATGCAGATGGGCAGCAATACTGAAAATACTGAAAGTGGTTCCCATACATCCAGAGCCACTTTTGAAAGCTGAGTCTCAGTCCTGTGATATGAAATTAGACAGCACAGTAAACCAACATGGGTGGCGAATTCAATATAATACTTATTGATATTTATGGGATCATAAGGAAATGTCTTAAATAAATAAATGTCTCTTTCATTTCAGAAAGGAAGAGAAGGAAGGAAATAGAGAGGGCTAGAAGTTCAGGAAGAGGAAGAAAAGGAAGGGAGCGCCAGTCACTCCTAGCTCTGCTTCTGGGACCTCTCCTGGGCTAGGTTAGGGTCCCCTGTGGCTCTGTGCCTTCCACCAGGCTGTGCTCCCTGACCTCAGCATTTGTTCCACTTCATTTTTAATATTCGTCAAATTGCCTGTTCAACCCAACGTGCTGTAAGTTGTATGAGAGCAAGAAACTTGGCTTTCTTGGGTTTTCTTAGGACTGGGAGGAAAGTCACTTGAGTTCCCTGAGAAGCAGACCTTGGGACAAGGAAATGAGGGTGAGGAGTTTCTATAGGAGGTAATCCCAGGAGCAGGGGGAGAAGTAAGTGGGAAAGAGACAGGAAAGGAAAAGCAACCTACTCAGGGTGAGTGAGGGACCAGGCTATCAGCATGGGCTGCTGGGGTGCTGTCCCCTAGGAGCCAGTGCAGAACACGCCACAGAGTTGTCCCACTGGAGGATGAGGAGGCCGGGGTACTTAGCCTCCAATCCTATCCTATCATTAGCAGAAGGCTGCTTCCACAGGGCACGGCTCTCAGGCATGCAATCTGCCCTGCACAGCTTAGAGCAGAGGGTGGAGGGCACTCTACCCCAGGGCACGGTCCACGTGTGCAGAAGGGATGAGTGCTGGGGGAGTGCAGGCTGGCACCAACAGGCTTGGCAGACAGTTGCTGAGGGAATAATGACTGAATGAGAAAAACTACTGATTTTATTCCAATTTCCTTTTCAGGTTATAATCTGTTGTGTGCATTGCTTTGATTTTTTTCTTCATCTTCTTAACGGAGAGATCTCCTAAGGAACATAGGGTCCAATCTTAGATGCAAGCTCTCTAGTTTCCGTCTGTATGAACACCTGCGTATCCCCACCCAGATCAAAATAGCAAACGTTTTCATCACCCACTTAGGTTCCCATCTGGTCTTTGCTAGCCTGCACCAACTTCCACCCAGAAATAACCACATTTTGAGGTCTATCACCATAGATTAGTGTTGCTTGTTCTTGAACTTTCTATGGAAGGAGGGCTTTATACAATACATCCTGATTCATGTCTGATTCCTTTTCTTCAACATAACCCATAGATATATCCACGCTGTTGTGAGTACCAGTTCATTTGTGTTTTTTAATTGCTGTGCTATGTTCAGCCAATTCAGTTTTGCAATGAATGAGTGGATTGCTGCCTTGCGTCCAACCCTGCCTTCTGGTAATGCCATGTGGCACTGCACCAGCTCCTGGAAGTTCTGCCATGAAAAATTCTCATTTTCCACCACCCAAGGGCTTGGTATTTGGGAAATTACACCATCCCCCTGGCCATAGGCAGCTTTATCTTTCTCACAACCATGAATCAGACTATATTTTACATGACCTGTCCAAAGTGGTTTGAGCACTGGGAAAGATGGGCTAAATTTTAAACACAGATCTACCACGAACTAGTCAGGAACCACTACACAAGTCATGTTGGGTCTTTGGTTTTCAATCTCCTCATGTGTAAATGAAGGCATTGGGCTGAGGGTTTCTATGGTCCCTGCTGCCCTGTGCACCGTGACCGTAGCGACATTGTCTATATATGCCGAAGCATCATCGTCCCCACACACTTCACAAGCAAATCGTGCAGCTCTCTTACAAAAACACCAGCTTCTACCCATCAATCCAATTCAGAAGGTTTGCTTTGGATAACAAACAGTAATCCCCTCACACAGAGGAAGTCTACAGACTGCATCAAGCTGAAAGCTTGAAATGGGGTGACGCTGGGATCTGGGTTCTGGCTTGGCAGCCTCAACGTTTTTGAAGCAGGCAGGAGAAACAGAGGCTCCATCCCCTGGGGAGGAGCTTGTTAACAACAGCCAAGTAAGGGGCAGGAGCAGCCTTTTTGACACGTTAGATGGAGGGAGTAGGATTTTTACTTATGATTTGGATGGGGATGAATATCTGAGCTGCTGTCTTTCCTTGAGCATAAACCTGTGTATGTATTTTCACTAGAAAGCAAGCATCAGGAGTGTTTGCTTCTGCAGTTGATGCCATGAGTGACCCTTCCCTCTCCCTCTCCACCCCACTTTTTTTCACCTTAGTGCGCTCCAGCTCACTCCCAGCTTGGCAGCTGCAGCTACCCAGATAGACATCCTGCTCAGTCCTCCTCCGGGGATAACTCTGCGGTATGTATTTTATACCATTTCCCAAGGTCTCTCTGAGGAGTGAGCGCCAGTCACCCACAATTTGGTGGCACAATTATGCACCCTGTGCAGGCTGCCTTCCCCTCCCTGCCTGCCACGCTCCTCCCAAATATACTTTTTCCTCCCAAAGCCTCAGCTCAGAGTCAGTTTCTGAGAGAACCCAGACCAAGGCAATCTCTTTCCCTATGAATAAAGTGCAAATCAGAGAAGTAAGAAAATAAACATTGCAGTGCTTCCAATGGCTGCAATTTGACTATGAGAAGAAAGTTGTGAACAAAGAGTTTTTAAAATTTGTTTTGTAAAAGAAAATCTTACACACTCTTATTCTAGAGAGCGTTCTCATCTAGATAAGTAGATGGGAAGACATCCCTATAAAAGGCAGGTTTCCACCGTTCTATTTGTAGGGAGAACGGACTCAACGGTGTCCACATTATCCCTGCCTTCAAATCCACTGATGTCTAGTCAGCTTCTGAGGGTTGAGCTTCTGTCCTGAACCTTGCAGCACTCTGGGTGCCTATGATCAGTGACATGGGGTGTGAGGGGGACATCATGACCAAAGCATTACTCTTGAATTCCACTTCTTCTAAGTCCATTTACACTCATGCCTCTTTGCAGATTCTTCCAGGTTAACGTGGAAAATATGCTTCTGTTAGTGAAGCTACTGAGAGCTGCTGGGTTCAGAGGCGCAGTTTGAGAAGAGAGAACCTGGGTTCATAAGCAAGGTCTGGGAGAGCACCATGAACCCCTCCAATCCTCGCCATGGCTATATACTCCAGGTATTTCGGAACTCAGTTCTATAGCTGTTTTTATGCAGTAAGAAATACCACACTAGGGGAAAGAGATGCTAGAACAAGTTGACAACCAGACTAAAATTCAAAGAATTATGGGCAAGGAGAAAATGTAATGTGGGTGCCCCACCCTCCAAGCCTCTGCCAATTAGGGTTGAAGCTCGTCTCCTTAACAGATGGGATCCCTGTCAGCAGAGTGCTGCAGGGACTGTGCTGCATTGTGGGAAAGTGAAAGCCAACCCCGGGCTCCCTGATCCTGCTGCAGAGACCACGTGTCCCAGCACCATGGAGCCTAACGGTGATCATCTGGTCTGAGTCACTTCATGTTTTATTGTTTCCTTATGATGATTATTCAATTCGTTGTACTTGAAAATATTAATGTTTTCTATTCTGTATGTGTATTTTAATTCTTGGCTTTCATCTGTATAGTTGGGTTTGTTTTAAAAGTGCAGTTTAAAAAATTAAATCCACAAAAAATTCACCAGACCTCTTAAATGTGGTCCCCCTACATTTTTGAAGTTGTGACTTTAAGGCTGAGAAATTTTTTCCAGGGAATGCAAGTTCATCTTGAAAGGGAACAAGGTGAGGCTCCATATGGCGATCCTCCAGGCAGGGGGTGTGTGGGTCTGAGCCTGGTTCAGGCAGCAGCACCCCCATCTCCTCTTCAGTAACAAGCTGCTCCCAGTTAACTCCTTACACCTAGAGAGGGCTTCACAGTATGCGAAGTGAGTATCAGCTCATTTCTATTTAGACAATTGCTGCAGCCTGGGCATGGATCAGGACAGATTATTTTGTCAACACTTGACCAGGGAGGACACTAAGGCTAACAGGAGTTAGGTAACTTGCTTGAGGTCACACAGCAGAAAAAAGGAAGGAGGCACATAACCAAGTGTTGAATCCAGAGCATTACCAGAGAACTGTGGTGATCTCTCCATTACTAGCAGGCTCCTGCTTTGAGAATATTAGTCCAGGGGAATGTGTGTACTAAGGATCTAAATCACTAACCAGAATATGTGGACAGAATTCCAAGGCATAAATTATTAATAACAATGTGTTTTTCCCTAGAAGTGATTGAAAATTGCAGTGACCGCTGACACTGCATATAAGGGCATGCATCTGCTGGACAGACTCCTGCTTCCTCCACCATCTCCTGAACTTAATCTGTATTATGGCCAGTGATGAAAATTTCTTTAGTGCTAAAGAGTAGCCCCCTTTTATCAAATGGGAAGTCTCAATATAATCTGTGCCCCGACACCAGTGGTACCCAAAGTGTATTCTGCAGGCCAGTAGCATTAGTTATGTGCTGGGAAGTTGTTAGATATACAAATTCTTGGATTTCACCCCAGAGCTACTAACTAGAATCCCTGAGGTGACATCCACTATCCGTGTCTTAGTCAGCTCTCCCAGTGACCCTGATATTTACTAAAGTCGAAATTGTACTTTACATTTAGGAGATGTTTATACATGTTCAAAGACAGAAGTCCTTGACTGAGTGGGCTATTTATAGTCTGATATGAGCTTCCCAGACAATAAGGGCTAAGATAGTTCCATGCTGAAATTCCCCAATTGGATTAACATGGATTGAATAAAAGGGAAAAATAGTATCAGGAATAATGAAAATCATAGAGCTTAAAATCATCGCTGGAATACTTGGACTTCTTAATAGAAATTGCAGGGAGAAAGAACTTCTGAAAAACATATAGAAACTTACAGGGAGAGAACCCTGAATTCTGGGGAAGCAACTCGGAGGACTGAGATTTTAAACAGCATACAAACTAACCTTAATTCATGCTCAATAGGGTCATACCCTCCTTACTGCACCATCCACATCCCTCCTTCTAGTCCAGTGGGGCCTCTCTACCTGTGCTCCCGGAGATCTTTCCTTTCTGCTAAAAATCTTTGGATAGATGTAAAGATTTTTATACCTTTCTATCAAGGATATAGATATCAGCCATCACAGTGTGACAATATACAATCCGTTCTTTTTTTAAATACATTGTAAAAATTTGATGTCAAATATTTAAGATAGAACTTTCAGAATGTGCATGCCTCTTGTTTTTTATATTATTAATCTTAATTTTTACACCTCTATATTTCTAATTATGCCAGTTTCTTAGCTAAAGGACATCATCTTCTGGCTTGTTTTAGCACTGGGGCTGATTTTGGAAATATATGAAACCAAATCAATATGAGAGAATGTATCTGGCTGTTCTGTAATGTGCTATATTCCATTTTCTCATTTTGTAAAAGCATGTCTCAAAGCCATCTAGAAATAAAAAGATTGGGCTGATCTTAGAATTGAAAGTCTTGCTCCTGATTTGGCTCTATTACCATGAGTGGAAAAAAGAACATTTGAACTGCAAGCTGACCCCAACGTGGGTAGAAAAATTCTAACCATCCTTTAACTCTAGAACACTGGTCTTGTACTCACAAGAACTGGTAACCAGTTCTGACTCTGACACTTATTAGTTAATTTTCCGTGCCTCGATGTCCTCATCTGGAAAATGAGAATAATATAGGATGTGTACCTTACAGGGCTCTTGTGAAATTCAATTTTTAAAACAGTATATATGAAAGAGTTTTATAGACTACAAAAGTATTTATTTTATTTATTCTGGTGTTATTGTTACATTATTATAAATTATTATTATTAATTATCATTATTATTATTATTTCTTCATCCAGGTGATCTCTCTGGAAGACATTTTTCTAGATATGAACTAGCATCTTATATGGGATCTTGACTTGATGACTGACCTCTGTGGTCTGTTCTTTGTCTAGGAGTCCCTGATTTTGATAGTTACTTGAAATAGGCCATAGCAGATGCCCTTGGTGGCCCCCCTGGTCCCCTGAGCACCCACCAATCCTGAACATGCAGCCTGATTCTGGCTGAAAGTCCATGTGACCCTCTGTCTGAGGGCTTTCTCTGGCCATGGAGTTCTAGGGTACACTAACTGTTCCAGGGACTTACACTTCCATGAGCACCCTCAATTGATGACAGATGGGAACTGGATAATAAATACCCCCATCTTCCTTGCCCCTCAGTTGAGACTACTCTGCACTGTGTTGTACTCAGTATCCGTGGGACTGTGCCTCAAGTGCCCGCAGTGATCACCTGCTCATTAGAGCACAGGATGCTGCCTGCCTTCCCTGTTCTGTCCCACCCTCCATTCCCCTACCTGTGCATCTTGAGGCCACCTCCTGAACAAGCCGCTTGCATTCAAAACCCTGTCTTAAATCTGTTTCTGGGGAAACCTAAACTAAGACAGAGAGACCTTTATGAGACTTAAGGGCAACATTAAAGACAGAGAAGAGTCAACGAGCAGCAAGCAAGCACGTCAAGGAGGAGTGACAGTTCTGGCAAAGTAGAAACATGTTGGAGTGTCCAAGCGCTGCAGGTTTTGCATTTAACAGGACAGTGCCACTAACAAGGGTGCCACTACGTAAGTGACAGAAATATCGGTCTTCAAATGCACAAAGATAAATGTACAAGAATGCTTACTGGACAACTATTTCTAATAGCAGAACAGCGGGAAATACATAAAATATTAATTTATAGAAAAACAGAAAATTATGATACCTATATTCTATAGAGTATTATACTGTCATTAAAAGTAGTAGAGTATATTTTTATATACTGACAGAGAAAAATGTTCTTGATATTTTGAGTCAAAATTGCAGAAAAATATTACGGGATGGTCCAATTTTTTTATTTTTGTTAATTCGTTTTCAGAGACAGGGACTCGCCACATTGCCCAGGCTGGTCCCAAACTCCAGGGCTCAAGTGATTCCTCTGCCTCAGTCTCCCAAAGTGCTGGGATTACAGAGGTAAGCCACCAAGCCAGCCCCAATATTTCTTTTAAATACGTCTATCTATGTGTTTGCCCCTGGATTTACATTTTTTGAAAAGTTGAGAATACACACACCACACTCTTAGTAATAGCTCCAAGAATTAAAGTTAAAAGAGAGCTGAGGGAATGGGAAGCTTTCATTCCCTCAGCTCTCTTTTAACTTTAATTTTCTGTATTACCCGGACTTTTGCAACACAAATGTATTTTACGCTTGTAGTTTTAAAGAATTTATTTTTACAACTAAAAATAATAACTTTAATTCACTGTAAAACAATGAATGTCATGTGGGAACACATCATTTCTTTCTGGAAAGCCAGGGCCAGCTTTGCAGAGGAGGTGGCATCTCTTCTGGATCATGAAGTGAGGCTTTGAGTTAATGCAGCGGTGGGAAGGGGAGCATCTCAAATGGCAGAAACAGCAGGAGAAGAGGTGCATGCGGCCAGAGAAGCATGTGCCTGGCCTGGGAGCTCACGTGGACAGGAGCAAGGGAACCGTGGTCAGGTGTCCTGCCTGAAATAGTGGGTTAAAGTAAGATATGTGAGGCCTTCACTTCCAGGCCAGGGACATTATAGGCAGAATTTGTAAAGCCATGGAGCATTTTTGAGCTCAGGAAAGATGTCATCAGAGCTCTGATTTCAGGACTTTTGTCCGGCAAGAGTGTGAAAGGATACTGCTATGGTTTGAATGGCCCCTCCAAATTCGTGTTGAAATGTAATTGCTATTGTAACAGTACTGAGAGGTGGAACATTTAAGAGGTGATTAGGTCATAAGGGTTAGTTATCAGAGGAGTAGGTTCCTGCTAGAAGGATGAGCTCAGCCCCCCACCCACTCTGACTCATGCGCTTCCTTACCACAGAATGTCTTCCCCCATGAGAAGAGGCAGCAAGGACTTTCACCAGATGCAGCCTCCAGAACCAAGGGGCAAATAAATCTTTTTTACTAAATTACCCTGTCTGTGGTATTCTGCTATAACAATACAAAATAGACCAAGGCAGATGGATATTAGGAATAAAGCATAGAGATCCAGAGGCTGTTATGACAGTCCAGATGAAAGATACCAAGGTGCTGGGCAGTGTAACCCACAGTGGGGTCCTGAGGGGGGCGCCCCACTGCAGAGCTTGTGCAGAGAGTGGCCTAGGATCCCATAGAGTTTAGAGGCCAACCACCAGGGAGCAGGAAGGAGCAGGAGGTGTGCCACAACAGCCCGCAGAAGCCAGACAACTGCATGCCATCAACAGGAGGGAACCAGGAGGCAGGGTGGCAGGTTTTGTTCTGTTGTGTCTGAGCTAACCATGGGGCCAAAATACATCCATCCCCATACAGCATGTATTTTGGATCATATTTCAAAAAAGCACAAAAATTAAGTAGAGATTATAATCTCTTAAAAAACACTCATGGCCTTCAGGTCAGACCAAAACTACATTTTTTAAGTGCATCTAGACCCATTTCCTTTTTTCTGGAAAATTTCCTCTTTTTCCCTCTATTGTTGGAGTTTAACAAAAATCAACCAGTCAGACTTCCTCCACTGTCAGAACTTGTCACTTCTGAGAGAAAATAAAATGTCCAAGCACACAGAGCATCAGTGGCTTGTCCCAAACACGGTGGGGAGGAAGCAATGCCTTGTGTGACTTTTGAAGTGAGTTCTTTGTCACTGTTGTATCTACTACGATGTACTATGATGGTATTTGGGGGAGGAAGAGCGTGAGGAGGAGAGGCAGGAAGAGGGAGAGTGAGGGCTCCTCAGCCCTCCCAGCACCTGCCAGTGAGGAAACTGCCGGCTGTGTGTGAACGTAGGGAATCCCCTCCCTATGGTGTAGGTGTGCAGTGTGTGCAGTGTCACTTCCAGCTGATACTCACATGGAAATGACGAATAGCGAAGGAACACGAGGATGGGATCTCATGACCTTGATTTTTTTAAGTTGAGTTATCTGGACAGTTTGAACGACCTCATACACTGTCTCATGTACTGTGTGACAGTATGATTTTTCTTCTCATTCTACAGAGAACAGGCAACTCATGCTGAAAGGTGGAGCCCAAGAGTGGACTGAAAGCCCTTGGGAAAGGCCACATTATGTCCCCCTGAAGCTTGTTTTGCTTGGGAGATGGTGATAACGAAATTATCTCAGAACTCTGGACCCTGAGGAAGGCTCAAGTGAAATACGGATTGTAGCCCTGGTCCCAACAATGATGTGAGTTACTCTGATAAGAATGTAACAGATCTGAGTCTGAACAAGTGCTCTGTGCATTAGATTATGTTCAAGAAAATCCCATTTTTTCGTGGGCTCAGTATTTTACCTCTCTTTCTCACGTAGCACAGTAATAGTAATAAAATCAAAATTTTGATTAAGACCTTAGAATTTATGAAGTGCTTGTACATAACTTTTTTAAGGAAAATAACTTGATATTTAAAGAAAATTGTTATGATTCCTTTTTAAGTTGCTCTAATTCTTTAAATTTTAATTCTTAGCCTCTAATTTCTGTTGTTACCTGCAAAAATGTGTATGTGAGAGTTTCACTAAAATGAGGCGCAACTAAACTAATTTAGTCTTCAGAATTTGATCACAGAATCTCTGCTTCCTTCCACATGTTTTAAGGCAGGATGATCATTACTAACTGATAATAGCATCACATGGTGAGGAAGCACAGGTGTATGAGACAAAGCGGGTGGGGGCTGAACTCATTCTTTTATCTAGAACTTCTTCCTCTGATAACTAACCTTTTTGACCTAATCACCTCTTAAATGTCTCACCTCTCAATACTGCCTAAGGGCATTAAAATATTAAATAAATTAGTCAAAAATACTTGACATAAACTTTCTCGTATCTTAATTCCAAAAGCTAAAAAAACACTCAAACTAAAATCTAACACTCTTAGAAAATGAGTTTAGATATATACGGAGGAAGCTATGTGGTTTTCTACATAAGAGCCAAAAACTTTCACACTGTTTGACAACGCCATAAATAAAGTTAAGATGAACTACCAGAGAAATATTTGCAATGCGTATAACAAAGATTTAATCATCCTAATGTACAAACAACTCTTAAGTTACTCAGAGAAAAAGAACACACATTTAGCATTCCCAAAAGGGACTCTATGGTTTCTGTAAGTAAGAAAGAGAGAGAAAGAACCTTAAATTCCCTGGTGATTCTGTCCCCAGGCCAGCCCCTTCACACCACAGGTACATGTCAGGAGGGGGACAGGGGTGGGCTTCTCCCTTCTCTGGTCTCTTGTTATCTAGAAAGGCCTCAAATTAATAATAGTATCTCACTGCATTGGGCCTGGCCCTTGCGTTTAAAGGTAAAGGTATTGTTTACCTTTCACACAGCACATGGCCCCTGCCAAAATACAAGCCAGCTATTTCAACAAGTGCTTGTTTCAGGAAACAGCTGTCTTATCCAATACAGGAGAAAAGACTGGCTATGCTAGACTGATTGGAGAGGCCAGTCTTTCTCCAAAGTGGCACCAAACTAATTTGGCATGTTGATTTTGACTTCTCGAAAACTTTCCTGTACATATTGTCTTTCCTGAAACCCCCATGGGATGTGACGTCACTGAAAAAAAATGTCAATCACGGCAAGGGTTGATAGTACTGAAAATCTAGGAATAGCATCAAGATCCATCAGCAGGCATTTGCAACACACTGGGAGCATTCATTCAGTGGAATACCCTACACCTGTTAGCATGGATGACGCCAAGCATTGGGTATTGTTGTGAAGGTGTCCAGTACGTTGAGAGACAAAGAACAGGTATAATGTGATTCACTTATGTAATATGTAAGGTGTTTTCAGAATAGGTGAATATATGAAACTGAGCGTGTTTACGTGTTTGTGTGTATGCATATGTATGAGATGTATCTAGAAGGGTATTTACCGCAGGATAACTGTGTTATCTGTGTGGTTGCATTTCGGGTAAATTTTGCTTTTAGGTTTTTCAATTTATCTTTTCCTTTTTTGTCATTTGAATTTTTTATAACCAATATGTATACATTATAAATCAAAAGTAAATAATACAGCTATTTCCATTTTTATGTAAAGTTTTTTCAAAACTGTTAAACTTTTTTTAAGTAAACTGAGGCCAGGCCTGGTGGCTCATGCCTGTAGTACCTGAACTTCAGGAGTCTGAGGCAGAAGCATCACTTGAATCAAAGAGTTTGAGACTACAGTGAGTTATGATCATACCACTGCACTCCAGCCTAGGTGACAGAGCAAGATTCTGTTTCTAAAATCAATAAAAATAATTTTTAAAAGAGTAAATTGATACCAATAGGACAATCTTCACAGGAGCTTTCCAAGGCTTACCTGCCACTGATAAGACATGACATCTGCCAACAATCACAAGGAATTCCTGAAAAAGACTCAGACAAGGTGTAGCAAAGAGGCCAGACCCAGTAACTTATGCTGTAATCCCCGCACTTTGGGAGTCCAAGGCAGGTGGATCACTTGAGCCCAGTTCAAGACTAGCCTGGGCAACATGGTAAAAGCCCGTCTCTACAAAAAATACAAAAAAATTATCTGAGCGTAGTGGCACGTGCCTATAGTCCCAGCTACCCAGGACGCTGAGGTGGGAGGATCACCTGAGCCCAGGAGGTTGAGGCTGTAGTGAACTGTGATCATGCCACTGCACTCCAGGCTGGGCGACGGAGCAAGACCTTGTCTCAAAAAAAAAAAAAGTAGCAAAGAAAAAATCTGGTTCAAGAGAGCCTAGCATTGAAGATATTTTATGTTGTTCTCTTTTCTCTATTCTCAGCATGAGAAATATTGATGATCTCATACAAACTTCGGCAAACACATATTGATTATCAAGTATATTGCTAGGAACTGAAGATATGGAAATAAGCAAAATGTTTACTTAAAACCCTCAAGAAGGTTTTTGGGGAGATGATCATACAAACAAATAATATCACTGACAATCTGCTCTAAAAAGAGAAGCAATTAATATTTCCTAGAGGGTTGAAGCAAGGTTTCCCAGACAAGATGGCATTTGAGTTGGGTCTTCACTGAACAGAGGTGAGTTAGATAAAGCAGGAAAAGGGAGGCATTCCAGGACAGGGGCCCTGCCCAGGTAAAGACCGGAGGAAGGATTATATTTTCTATTTCGTGACCACAACAGAGAGTAGAGGGTGAGAGGGCATCCAGGAGGTTGGAAGTGAAGGTGGGGAGCAGAATCCTGCTAAGCGGTTTGGACTTCATGCAGCATTTAGAAGGTCTATGAGAGAGAGCCATCATCATCAGGTTTGTCCAGCTGGAGAGAAGGACAGAAAGTCCCAGAGTGGGATCACCTCTGGCCTGCAGAGCTGTGGGCGAGTGTCCCTGTCCGTTCTCCAGCATCTCAAAATTTGAGATTATAAGTGGTGTGTAAACACACATTGGTTGAATGTGAATGTACCACCTGGATTCGTGGAAGTTTCCACTGGCCTGAGAATGTGGGTGAAAGCGAGAAGCTAGTCTAAACAGTAGAGCTACCGTCCCCAGAGTAGAGACATGGGGGTATCTCATCCCTAGGACTGACTTCAGCCTCTGACTTGGCTCAGCAGTCCCTGCTCTTAAGGCTGATGGACACAAAAGAATTTGCACACACCTTTCTGCTCCTTCTCGTCTGCCCTTCCATGTCACCTTTCTCATGGCAGCCCTGCTGTAATATAAGTTTCTTTAAAAAGAAAATGAAATTCTTACATGTCTGTCACCATAACTCCTTGCAGTGAGAAATGGAAGGTGTGGCTTCTTTGAAAGAAAAGTGACAAGACAGATAGAGTATTGGGTAACCACAAGGTGTTGGCATGTAGAAGTTGAGTTTATTCACCAAGAGAGACGGAAAACCCTGTCTGCCCTTCCAACTCTTTTTATAATAAGTTTTAATCGCTGTTTATGCTTTCAGGATGTGGTGCTTGGCATGAAAACCAGTCCCGTTGCAGCCCACATTTCGGGGGAGGCACTGGGCGACTGTGAGTAAACACCACGACAATGGAATTCCACCGGACCCAAGTAAGTCTTTCATCTGTTTGTGGGACTGACAAGCAGGCTGGCTTCCTTCGGCCTGCAGTGGACGCACAATGAGGAAGCTGAGGCTCTGTTTGCAGAACTTACCCAGGAAACTGATACCTTCTGAAAGTGCCCCTTCATTCCAATGTCACTGCAGATCAGGCAGGTAAAAGGATTACTCTGGTGTCCCTGGCCTCTGCCCCATTGTCTGCACAAGCCGACACTAAATGGGGTAACTTAACCTCCAAAGAGATAACCAACTGCTGTGTGTGTACTCACATTTAAAGCTGGCAATTCCCATGAAGTGACCGGGTTGTTTTCTGGGTCTTTGCTTCTAACATGTTGGTAGCAGAATCTTGAGATCGTTTTGGACCAAAGAGGTTGCGTTGTCTAAGAAAAAGTCTAGGGTCCTGCCCCCATATCCCTCATGCCGAAAGAATCCACTGGGAGTACAAACACAAAGGGAACCCATGTTAAGACACAACACACATCTCTCAAGAATTTTTTTTTAATTGTGAACTTGACTTAGAAGTCTCAATATGCTTTCTTTGAAGAAAAATTTATTTTTAATCCCAAAGAAGAGAGAAAAGGCGTTTTGAAGCTGTGATAAAGCTTGTGGTTTCTGTTTTGATGAAACAGGCAGAAAAGGTCAAAGCTCTTCCTCTGTGTGTGAGTCTGAGAACCTCAGGGATCTGCCCCTCCACGAGCAGCCAGCCCAGACTGACCCTAGCCAGCACCAGCCAGCCAGAAAGCCAAAAAATAACTCTCCTACCATTAGCCTGGACATTCTCTGGTTCCCCTTTATTGATAGAAATCTTCCACAAAATAAATAACATTTATTACGTTTTCGAAACAGAAACATAGAAGAAAGCAAAGATCATTCATAATCTCACTATGCAGGTAACCCTTGTTGATAATTTTCTTTAAAAATGTAAGTAACATACCATACACGTGGTAAAGAACACTCAAATATTATAGAAGGTAAAAATAATTTTAAATAAAACAAACCTTTACCCCAAAGGTAACTACTATTAACATTGTGTTGAGTTTGCTTCCAGACCAGAAAAAGAAATGCATGTGGGTGGGGTGCGGTGGCCCACACCTGTAATCCTAGCACTTTGGGAGACTGAGGCAAGTGGATCACCTGCAGTCAGGAGTTCAAAACCAGCCTGGCCAACATGGTGAAACCCCATCTCTACTAAAAAAAAAAAAAAAAAAAAAAGTAGTCAGGTGTGGGTTGCATGCCTGTAGTCCCAGCTACTCGGGAGGCTGAGGCACAAGAATCTCTTGAACCCGGAGGGTGGCAGTTGCAGTGAGCCAAGATCATACCACTAAACTCCAGTCTGGGCAACACTGTGAGACTCTGTCTCAAAAAAAAAAAAAAAGAAAGAAAAGAAAATGCATACATATACCAATAAAATATACACAGCCTTTCATAACCAATATCAAGAAAATAGCAAAACAGACACAGTATGCTATATCCGTCCCTTCTCACTTAGTTATGCATCTTGGAGTCTGGGCACAGTGGGTCACACCTGTAATCCCAGTACTTTGGGAGGCCAAGGCAGGCAGATCACTTGAGGTCGGGAGTTCGAGACCAGCCTGGCCAACATGGTGAAACTCCGTCTCTATTAAATACACACACACACACACACACACACACACACACACAAACACACATCTTGGGGAGTTTGTCACATCTGCTGAATACAGATTACCTCACTCTTTTTAATGGCCCATTCTAGGGATGCATCATAATTAATCTGTCTAGTCTCCCATGAGAAGCTTAGAAGAACTGCATGAACTCTGGTCCATTCATTCTTCAGTTTCCTCATCTGCAAAATGGGAGTGACACAGTAAATGGGTGGATACATGGAAAACACTTCGGGGAGCCTGTGATACACACAGTAAGTCATTAATATTATTCGCCATTAGTATGTCTGCAGTTTTCTATTAGAAAGTTTACAGACAAATATTAGCCACTATTTTAGGTAAATCTGAAAGATGTTACTCCTAAAAGTAGACCAACATAAAAGCCTGCCCTGTATTTTTGAGCCAACCCCATCAGAACACCTAAAAAGCCTGACATGTCTATGGCCCATTGTGATGACAGTGTTACATTTTCTAAAACACACAGAAATTTCCGAAATGAAGCCACAGCTTCAGGCAACATTGTCAGGAGACATGTTAGTCAAGAGAAATCAAGAAGAATGCTGTAGCCAATTGACAACGCAAGGAAAATCACGGTGGGAAGAATGTAATTACCTGAACTGGAACTCGGCCAGGGTGTCTATCTGCCCAGCAAAAGGAAATTAGAACAGATGTGCGGGGAGAAGGTTTCCCAAGACAATCTTTCCATCAGTAGTAAGGTCATTATATCCAGGCATTAAGGAGAACCACAGAAGGTTAGGGCTTAAAGGAACAACTCCTAAGAGACCAGTTAGTTTAGCCTCCTCATTCTACAAATGAGAAATTAACTGGCTTCCCCGAGTAACAAAGCCAGTTGTCAGAAGAGCCAGGGTTAGCTGAAAATCTCTTAACATCCAAACCAGTGTTGATTCCATCAAATTATACAGGCTTATTTGTGTAGAATCCTAGGATACCCATTTGCTGCCCATTATCAAAAATAAGTCAAGACGTGTGAATTGGGGAATAATTAAATGTTTTAAATTAGTCCCTATCAGTGATGTTATACAAGTATTTAAGAAGCTCAGCGATTAGGACATTTTTGCTGTTATTAGAGGGCAGTATTTCAATCTGCTTTACACTCTAGGGTTCTTCACCTAAAGGAGACGCCAAAATGATGGCATTCTAGATCTATGTCCGTCCATGTTCCCACTTTGACCTCAGCAGTACTCTTTCTGCAACATTTTATGTATTCGATGGTCTTACGTAAAATATTTTGATATAAGGATCAACTGCTAAAGCAAAAGATTTTAATGCTGTTGTTTTGGGCACTAGAGTTCAAGGCTATGTAATTTTTAAAAATTTATTTGGGAGAAAATTTGGAGAAATTTGAATGAGGAATATTGAATGTTCCCAAAAACACAACAATTGTCTAAGTAGGTTGAGCTTTAAGAGAGTTGTTTTCCCCTTAAACCATCTTTTATTACAATAATGACCTGGCATTTCCCAAAAGCCATTTAATTGGGAATTCATAAAATTTATTTAGAAGCAGCCAATAAGGAGAAAAAAGCCCAAAAGCTGAGGAGCTTTACAGGTGAATGTACAGAATGTATTCACATGGTGTCATTGGTACAACATCCTTCAAACTATATCTCAGTACATTTTTTGGTAATAATTTCCTAAAATTTTCCAAAGGAGATGGAGGGACATTGCAGCATGATGCGACTATATGTCACACTACCGAACTGTACATTTGAAAGTGGTAAAGATCGTAAATTTTATGTTTATGTGTGGGTATTTTAAACAAAACTAAAAATAAAATATATTTAAAATGAAGAAGGGTGCCCTTCTTCAGTTCTTTCTCCTTCCTGTTGGTTAGAATGCAGATGTGATGTCTGGTGCTCCAGCAGCCATCTTAAACCATATAGTGGAAGGAGCATGCTAAAGACGGTAGAGCAACAAGATACTGGGTAAAGAACAATAAGATTTTATGCAACGGAATCTGATCTCTGACACTGAAGGCACCATGCCAACCCCTGCATGGCCTACTTCTGGGACAATTATGTAAGAAAAAAATAAGTTTCTTTTATATCTAATTTTCTTAAAGTTACCAAAGAAGATATTTGTGTCATATGTATTAATCATATCAAGAGAACGAGACTATTGTCCCAAATCACTTTTATCCTAATTTTTCTGCAAATGTTCAAATACAGCCATAATACAAAGCCATATTTCTCAAAGTGTTGTCCCTAAACCAGCAGCATCAGCATCACCTGGAACTTGCTAGAAATGCCCGTAGATATCCTGGCTTAGACACAGCAGGTGCTGAGCCTGGCAATCTGTATGTTACTCATCCTTCCAGGGTATTCTGATGCACAGCAAAATAAGATAACCACTAACACAAAGTAACACAAAGTATTTCGGTTTGTATAGTGTCCATGATAAGAGCTGGGGGCCTGCAATCAAGAGTCCTGGGTCTGAATTTCTTCTTTCTCACTTAGCATCTACGTAGCACTTGAAAGATGACTTCACCTCTTTAAGCCTCAATTTCCCCAATTGTATGATGGACAAGAATTAACCTTATCCATATCCACAGGTTGTTGAAAAGGTTTAATAGGATAATTTGTGTAAAGCTCTTAATAGGTAAATGTATACTATTAAATGAAGAATCAGTAATGGAATTTTATTCTTGTTTCACGCTGTACAGAGCCCCACGGCTTGACAGAAAACAAGCATAAGAAAAATGGAGGAATGCTGGGAAAGTTTTTTGGAGAAAAATAAAATGAACAGAGCTGAAGGAGACTTAAAATTACTTGCAAGAAAAAACAACAAAGAAGAAAACAATATTAACACTAATAGGTAACATTTATAAAACGCTTACTGTGTAACAGATGCTATGTTAGCCACTTTGCTTGTTTAACTTATTAAATCCTCATAACAATTCCTTGCTACATATACTATAGTTCTGCCTGTTTTATGAGGAAACTGAGGCTTGGGGAGCTTAAAAGATGAACCCAAAGTCACACAGTCCCTGAGAGGTAAGGCCAGTTTCCATCGCAGGAATTTAGCTCTAAAGCCCATGTTCTTAACCGTGGTCCCTGAGGTCTTGGGTGTATTTCTGCCTCTCTTCAGTAGGATCACAAATTGAATGATGGCCTCTTACTTGGGTTAGAATGAAGGGGAAACTCAGTTTATTGATTTCTACTGAACACTTGCAGTAGGTGATTATCTTCATTTGGGGCCACCAAGAAGCATCTCTGATGCGAAGATTTGAGTGTAGCTTATTTAGGGGTGCAGGGAACACCTTCAGGGAAGGGAGAGTAATACAGAGGAGAGAAGGTGGATCACAAAAGTTGGGCTATTACACAAGCTATCAATGTGGGCGATTGGAGATCAATTCTGCAGGGGAAACTAAAAAAAATCACTCTTAGAATTATCCCCCAAAACGAAGAGGGAGCTGGGATAGTTAGATCTTGAACAAGGGCTGCCTTTGCGGGTGTTAATTTCCTACCACTTCTGGCTTGCCGTGTTGCCTAAGAGCAGAATCCTTTCAAGATTCAAAAAAAAAAAAGTTATAAGCTGAAGTTACGTATTTGTAAAGTAGCATTATATAGATCCATCCTTTTCATCCGAGTATGCCTCAGAATCCTCAGCATGTGAAAACATAGATTGCTAGGCCCATCCCCAGAGTTTCCGATTGATTAGGTCTACTTGAGGGCTGCTACTTTGCATTTCTAACAAATATCTAGAGAATACTGATGCTGCCGGTTTGGGAACACATTGCATGACACCATCTAGTTTCACAGCCAGGACGGATTGCCATAGCTCCTGAAGAAGCCACTATACAAATTGTGTGTGTGTGTAACGAGAATATTTAGGGGGAAAATGACAAATAACCCAAAGGCTCACTTTGATCCTGAAACTTCTAACTAAAGAGAGGAAATAAGCATCCCACTTGGTTGCTCATCAGTCTTGGCCACGTACGTGGTCTTTTCTCGGGTTCCCAGGGTAAACAATAATTCCCTGGGTCCTAAAAGGTATCTGTTACGGAACAGGAAATTATACAAGCCTAAGGGGAAAAAAAAAAAAAAACGTGTTTACTTTTCAAAACTACATTCTTGTTTGTTTCTGTTTTAAAGGAGAAGTCATAAACCGCTTGTTGACGCACATGGCGTCATCAAGAACTCGTTCGTCTGTTAGGTGATCCTGAATGCCCCACATTTCTGAGAAACTGGCCCCTGGAGCCACCGCTTTGCAGACTCTGTGCTAAGATTACAGGGGACTCACGCAGGATAATAATCTGTATTTTGATGAAACTCAAAATTATCAAAAAGCCATCTTATGGTTTGCTGAATACTATGCAGAGAAATCATCTTAAGTTACAAATTTCCCGAATCAACACTGTATCACTTTACTAATCCAAGAAAGCAAGTCAAGTTTTAGTAACTCGATCAGGCACTGAGAGAGGCTCCTGGTGAGTTTACTTTCCTGGCACGCCGGTGAGGCATGATTAATTACTAACCATCTTTCTTATGTCTCTACCGCTTGACTTTGGATATTGGCCAAAGACCCAGAATTAAGAAGTTCTCATTCCTAAATAAAAGCTGGCAATACAAAGCATTTTATTTCATCATGTGACCATTTCTCAGCAATTGCTCAAATTTCGAAATCAGTTACATTTCTAGTGCCTCTGTATTATTTTTCTCTGTTACTGCTAAAAATTAAATGTTTGAAATATCCAGAACTGAAAACATATATAATAAAAATTAAAATTAAATGTCACAAATTATTGGTTATTAAAATTTAATAGTGGCAATAAAATTACTGAACAAGGTAGAGAACTGAATGGAAACATTCAGTCCTCAGACTTTCTCACGGGATTGTTTGAAGGCCACTTAAGACCAATCCACAGCTGAGTGCTTCATAATGTTCTTATTTTGAATAGGCTGGCTTGGTCTGGCAATTATGATACCTTTCATTATTTCACTCCATATTGCTCTTTGAGATGTGGCACACTCTTTTTATACTCTAATCGTTCTCAACCCAAAGCTACACTTTTTAAAAAAATCACTGAATCTTTAAAAGGTGGGAAAATCACAGTAGATTGCTAAGTTGATAAATGTTACTTGAATCGTTGTTTTTTAAATCCAAATGTAAGTTTCTTTCCAAATAAAAGCTTTTGATATTAAACCAATGCTGTGATATTATGAAACTATTCATGTAGTCAAGAGATTTCCTTTTGGTCATTGAACTCTACATTCCTGTATATTATTATTTGATATTTGATTTTCCTAAGATTCCTGAAAAAATTAAAAACACTCCTTCTCTGAGAATAGTTGGTTGTCCCAATGTCCTTGCTTATTTTAGAGAGAAGTTGATTTTGTTTCAAAACAATAAATCTACATAATTATGAGAACAGAAGAAGCTCGTGGCCCTCTCATCTGATGATGTGAAGCAGACTGATGGAACATGATATCATACCCAATAGTGTTTACTCTCAACAGTGGGGGCTGCATAATGTTGCCACACAATTCTGTTTATTTAGTGGCTCTTGGTGCGAGTTTTTTTTTTAATGGACAAATAGAAACTGTACATATTCATGGGGTACACGGTGATGTTTCAGTACATATAATGCATAGTGATCAGACAGGGGTAATTAGCATATCCATAATCTCAAACATCTATTATTTATTTGCCTTGTGAACATTCAATATCCTCCTTATAGCTATTTGAAACTGCCTAATACATTATTGTTGACTATAGACATCCTACAGCTATCCAACACTAGAAATGATTCCTCCTATCTAGCTGTAACTTTGTATTATTTAACATACCTTTTCTTACGTTTCCCTTCCCTCTACCCTTCCCAGTCTCTAGCATCCTCTGCTCTGTTTTCACTTCTATAAAATCAGCTTGTCTTAGCTTCCACATGTAAGTGAGAACATGCAGTGTTTAACTGTTCCTGGCTTATTTCACTTAACATAAACTTCGGTTCCATCTATGATGCCTCAAATGACAGGATGTCTTTTTTTTTTTTTAATAGCTGAATAGTATTCCATAGTGTGTATATATACCAAATTTTCTTTATCCGTTCATTTGTTTTTGGGCACCTAGGTTGATTACATATCTTAGCTATTGTGATTAATGCTGCAATATACATGGAGTTTGCAGGTAACTCTTTGATATAACGATTTCCTTTTCTTTGGATAAATGCCCAGAAGTGGGATTGCCAGCTCATATGGCAGTTCTATTTGTAGTCTTTAAAGAAAACTTGGTGGGCTTTTTTTTTTCTGTTGAGATGTTTGAATTCCTTGTGCATTCTGCAAGTTTCTATTGCTGGCAGAAGCTACTACAGTGAATTGGATCTGTTTAAAATATGGTACTTTCTGTGTGTCAAGTTACTCCAGGACTAGTCTGCATAACAGAAGGAATGCTAAGCATGGAAGAACAATAAAATTCTTCCTACATGAAAGTTTTGCAATTGACTTCACTCTTTCCTGGTGATTTCTTAAAAGGTAAATTTGCTTACTCTGTTGTTATTCCTCAGCAAAAATATTACTAAGGAAATTCCTGCATGCTTGCTACCTGCATTTATAGAACAACTTTGTGTTTAAAAACCTTAAAGAACTCTGTGACCTTCACAGTCCTCTCACTACCTGCTGTGGGAAAGAAAAGTAAACTCCTATATGTGAAAAATGAGACCTAGCACCTACATCTGATGCAAAATCACGGAGTATGCAGGAATGAAATTGTGGTGCTTTAAAAACATGATTACTTTATAAACATACATTTACCATGCAACCCACTCCTGAGTAGCTGCCCTAGTGAAATGAAAACTTATATTCACACACACACACACAAATAAACCTATAAGCAAATGTTTATAGCAGCTTTATTTATAATCACCAAAATTTGAAACAACCAACACGTTCTTCAAGGGATGAACGGATACATGAACTGTGTGGTACTTTGCCTCACAGGATATTACTCTGCAATACGAGAAAATGAACTACTGGTACATAGCCGCATGGTCAACAAGTATCCAGTGCTGAGTGAAACAAGTAGCAGACCATACAGGAGATTGTATTGTTCCATTTATTTGTCCACTTTGGAAAATATTAAAGGGACAGAAAACATAGCAGTGGTTGCCAGGGATTGGAACTAGGGGAACAGATTGTCTATAATGGGAAGCAAGGAAATTTAGGGGCGTGATGGAACTATTCTACATGTTGATTGTGGTAACGATTATATAATTATTTGTTGTAATTACTTTTTAAAAAATTATTATTCCCCTACAGTGAAAAATATTGTTGTTTGCTCCAGGAAGCACCCATTGGCCTTGGTGCTTTTTCCTCCTCCTTAACCTTGGAGAATTTTAACAATCACGGAATTGCTAAGTTTGTCATTCAAGTAATCGCCCACTATTCTAGAATCTAGATGTTCATTAGAACAGGAGATAGGTCCAAAATGTCCCTATAATATGTCCAAAACTATGTCTAGACTTGCTCCAGACCCTCAGCAAGAGAGAGCTGACCTTTCCTCAAAACTCAGTGTGACCCTTGACTTCCCTTGTCTTGGGCAGTGTACGCTTATGTGAGCTAATTTAGGAACCCAATCCCACTCTTGCTGTACTTGGAATCCCCAAGTTCGTTCCATGCACACTGTTGTTAGGCCACCACCCCTTCTCAAACTTGGCCTGCTGACCATTGCAACCTACCTTACGAGACGTTGTGCTGATCCCCTCTAAATGCCATTTTATTACATTCTACATTAGCCAGCATACCGAGATTGCTATTGGCAAACCTGATCAAAGCCTACCTTGTCTTCACCTATCTTGATGATGAAAATGTTAATCCATCAAATCCAAGCGAGGCTGAGATGCCATTTCTTGTCCACCAGATAGAAAAAGAACACCTTTTTAAGAACCAGAGAGGATCCAGATAACATGTGCTCCCTTACACTGCTGGTAGAATTGCAAATAACAACCTTCAGAAGGCAATGTAGTTGTAGCTACCAAAGGCTAAGTTTTTTGCTTCTGAAATTTTATTTCTAGAACTTTCTCCTAGAAAAAGATTCACATATATACAAAAATTATACACACGAAGTACATTCGTCCATTTTCACGCTACTGATAAAGACATACGCAAGACCGGGCATTTGACAAAGGAAAAAGGTTTGTTAGACTCACAGTTCCACATGGCTGGGGAGGCCTCACAATCATGGCAGACGGCCAGGAGGAGCAACTCACATCTTACATGGCTGGCAGCAGGCAAAGAGACAGCCTGTGCAGAGAAACTTCCTTTTTTAAAGCCATCAGATCTCATGAGACTCATTCACTATCAGGAGAACAGCACAGGAAAGACTTGCCCCCATAATTCTATCACCTCCCGCCAGGTTTCTCCCATGATACATGGTAACTGTGGGAGTTACAACTCAAGATTTGGGTGGGGACACAGCCAAACCACATCACAAGGATATTCATTGCAGCATATTCAAAATAGCAAGTAATAAAAAACAATTTAAGAGAGTTGTTAAATGTTTATACATTTGTTATAATAATAAACACTTGGGTGGAACTTACAACGTGCAGGCATCTGTCGTAGGGAATTCCTTGCATTGTTTTATTTGAAGTAAGTATTATTATCATTGCCATTTCACAGATGAGGCACCTGAGGCATGGGAGGTTAAGTTATTTTCCAAAGGTCATATGACCAGTCCATGGGAAAACTGGGACTCAAAGTCAGACTCCAGTGTACAAACTTTTCACAACTATAATCCTCTGCCTCTCTAACGAATGAGGTGGGAAGAGTTCTAAGACTCATGAGTCAGAACAAGAGGACTCGAAACACCACATTGTTGTATTGAAAAGAAAGGAAATCCCTGAAAAATACATATGGTTTGATTCTATTCACACTGGGAAAAGACAGAGTTGGAAGAGAAGTGAAGAGGGATTTTGAGATTTTTCTCTGTCATATACTGAGTAACGACAAACAAACTTTAAAGTGGCTAGTGCATAAAATCCATCCTCATACTCTAGGCTTAACTCACTGCTAAGGCAAAGACCTCCATCAGAATGCCACAAGGACACACCAGATCCTGTCTAGTTTAACATCCTTTTTTTCTTTTTTAATACATATTAGTATAACTAATATGCTGATATATATAATAGACATATTATAGTGTATTGGTATAATATATTTAATATTTTATATTAAAATATTAGTAATATTAACATATTAGTGCCTTTGACGCTCATAAAACAAATATATTTACAAATATCTCATCAGACCATTAATGATGTTAATATTATAAGCAAACAAAAAATTATTTAAATCCTCCATTTTCTTCAAAAACCTTCTACCCTTTGATGAGAAAGCCCATGGCGATCTAATTTCTAATTTTCTAAAATGCTCTGGGAAAATCCAGTAACAGCCAAAAGCCACTGTTTATTCATAGTTTCCTAATGTTTTCATATGCATCTGGCCCCCATCAGAGAGCAGTGGGCAGTCACCAGCTATGAAAGAAAGAGACCCTTCAGTTTGTTCTCTGACAGATTTCTATTCACGCCACAATTTCTCCATCTTCCTTCCCTGTTTTCCTCTTTGTCCTCTAATGTTTCTTCTTCCATTCTCAACTTAAGTTTGTAGAACTACTAGACTGAATTCAGAGACAGGGTTTGAATCTCATTTTGTCACTATCAAATTCTGAGCCACTAGAGAATGAGGGTGTTCATAGACACAGGGAAGGAAACACATGCCGGGGCCTGTCAGGGAGAGGACAAGGAGAGCATTAGGATAAGTATCTAACGCAGGCAGGGCTTAAAACCTAGATGACAGGTTGATGGGTGCAGCAAACCACCGTGGCACATATGTACCTATGTAGCAAACCTGCACGTTCTGCACATGTACTCCAGAACTTAAAGTATAATAATAAAAAAAGAGAGAGAGAATGGGGGTGTTAAAATGCATTCTTCTACTGCTACAGAAATCCTAGCAATGAGTAATTTGCATTCTGGTGGAAATAAAGACAGGCCTTCTCAAACACGAAGCTATAATTTTTAAATGTTGTGGAATTAGGTAAGATTATATCGTGAATGGATATGTAAATACATGTACTCTAGGGAACCACTTAGTAATTTACAAATCATGTAAATTATGCCACATGTGAATTACAAATTATGAAATGCTTTCCTGTTAACTGAAGATTTAACATTGCTCCCAAAATAGCTTATCTTCAGCCCTAGGAATAATTTCCTCCTTGCAGACAGTGGCTAATGACTTATCATTTGCTACCCTACCTGCGCGTTGCCAGGCCTCTATTTGTGAGTTCACTAATGACACTAAAAGCATCGCTTATGCCCCACAACAGCTATGGAATGAATTAAATATCAGCGGCTGGTTTTGTGATGTCACTAAGAGAAATTAAAACTTTAAAAATATGATGAGGCAAACTTACATTCATAAATGAATACAGAACTGTTACCTTGTAGTAGTTAAAATGCACAGAATAAATTAAAATAATACTCATAAATCCAGTGAGCTGTTTCAAGATTTGACGATGGTGTTTAGTAAGCAGAAATTACATTTGATTTAACTTATCCACCTTTCAGGATGAAGTATAGGTGCTGGGTATGAATCTTCATCCACAAACTCAAGTGTGCAAGAAAGATGCACTTCGTGCCGAAGCAGGTGAGAAAAAGTCTGGCTTCCTTTGTGAATCAGGAAAAATAACAACACAAATCAGTATCTCAGGAAGTCATTCTTTTCCATTTGCCCTCCCTAGTCCAAAGTGCTTTGTCAGCACCTCTTGCTTGGAAGGATTTTACCTACTGGATTGTAACTATGGGTCATTCCCAGGCCTGTTTAGCAAAAGAAATTTTAGTAAAATAGAATTTTGTATGATAACATTTTACATAAAACCCAGGGATTCATTCAGCAAATACTTATGAGCACCTACCGCATGCTGCATCCATGGAGTAATGCTAATGATAAGACAGGCCTGTTCTCGACCCTAACAGAGCCGATGGGCTCCTGAGAGAGAAGACAACAGACCAGTAGACAAATAAATATTGAGCTTCAAATTGTGCTAAGTGCTGAGGAGCAGGAGTCACTCTCACCAGAGCACAGAGATGGAGAAAACATGGGGTGGGAGGTCCCTTTGGAAGGAGGGTTCAGAGAATGCCATTCCAATATGGAAACATGAAGACCAAGGAGGAGCCAGTTTAGGGAAGAATGAAAGGAAAAGCATTTCAGACCAGAGAACAGCACAAGCGCTGGTAACGAGCTGGGTGTGCTTGCGCGGCCAAAAGAAGACTAGTGCAGTTGAAGGGCGGTGAAAAAAGGCAGGAAAGGGAATGAGATGAGGCTGGAGGGGAAGGCAAGGGACTGAATATCTGGGGCATTAGAGGCAAGGAGTTGGGATTTTACTTGAAGGGAAAACAGTTCGTAACAGAGTGACTTGACCTAATTTGTGTTTTTAGAAGCTCACTCTGGTTGCCAGGTGGACAGCAGATTAAAGAGGAGCAGGAATTCCACAGGGTGCCCAGTGCTGATGCCGTAGAGAAGTCAAGAGATGATTTGGGCCCTGTCTAGAGTGATGGCAATAAAGTGAAGATACAGGAAGCAAATCTGAGAAAAAGTAGCCGAAGAATGATAGGATTTGCCCATCAATTGGAGGCAGGAAACAAGGTGGAGAGGGGGATGAATCAAGTTTTGTTTTCATGCTTTACAAATGTCCATGCCCTCCATCACCAAGACTTGGAACAGCTTAAATGCCCATCAACAGGAGAATGGATAAACAAACCATGGCACGCTTATATAATATACTACCACTCAACAATAAAAAGGGTGAAATAATATACACTCAGTAACATGAATGATCTCAGAACAATAACACTGACAAAAAGAACACAACGGAACATACATTTATGCTTCCATGTTTAGAGCTTCCATGAAGTTCTAGAACAGGCAAGACTAATGTGTGGTATAGACATCGAAAGAGTGGTGGTGTCTTGGGCATGTGGAACTTTCTAGAAATATGGGATTGTTGTGTATCTGGATAGGGGTGTAGGCTACACAGTTTCTATGAATATGGGATTGTTCTGTATCTGGATAGGGGTGTAAGCTACACAGTTGCCTGCATTTGTCAAGCTGATGGAAGTGCACACTTAGTATAGGTGCACCACATTATAAATTACACCCCCATGAAAAGTTACTATTTTTAAAACAACAAATGACAAATGCTTATTAGGTTATTGCTACACAAAAGCTAAAAACATTCAAAATAATAAAGTAAAACTCTAATTAATATAGCTAGTGTCATTTCTTCCACTTAGCAATTTAACATGAGTAATTGGAAATTAAAATTATAAATGTGGGGAAAAAAACACCCTGTCCTTCTATACTCTCCATCCCACTTGTTTCTATAAAGTGCACAAAGCTAGTTTTGCTCCAAAATAGCAAATGAGCTAGTCAGAGCTCCAGGATCTGCTTATACCTGACCTACATGTTTTTCTCTACACCAATGAGACACTCCAGGTATTGGAGTGGATGGAGGGGAGTCGATGCCTGGGTTAAAGAAGGTGAGGGTGCGGTGAGATTCTTTCTGACCCTGGGCTCTCAGCCCAATCTGCTGCTTTTTAATTCCCCAAGGCTCTGTGGAGCATCAGTGTTTATCTGCCTTTTCTTTCCTTTCCCCACCAGTAAAAGATGGATATAGACAATTCTGAGCAGTAGGGAAAGATGGATGTCCAGGGTCTGGACTTTCAAAAGGTAGAGCTGTTTGGGGGAGACAGGCAGGCAGGAACTGTCAGGAGCGCTGTACACAGACACTTCCAGTAGCAGGAGTTAGTGGTTTTTCATACTGTTACTTGCTCACTCCAGAACCTTCAGTAAAGACTCATCAAGGGTTATAGCCTGATCTCGGCTGAGCTGTGAGGTTGTTAGATGTATGTGTAAACCCCGGCTGTGAGGGGAATATAGGGGAGCCGCAGACCCAGACCCACAAGCTCACCAACCTCAGGTGGGCAAGCCACAAGCAGCAATGTCCCTTAATGTCCTGTGCACCTTGCTCTGAGGACAAACATCCCAGACTGACCCCTGAGTGTAACTGAGCTTGTGCTTCAGGAGGGAGGGAGAACAGCCAGGACCAATTTATATAAACACAAAATCAGCCCTCCAGATCTGTGAAGGATGCCTCAGGAAAACTACTGGACTTTCTGCTAACCTTGCACCGTGAGAGCTGCTGGGAGATCAGTGGGGATTTGTGTATTAACAGTAGCACCTGCGACATGACATTCACATGGAGATGTTACAGCAAAAGATGATGATCATTTTCCCTTGAACTCCTCAAGTTCTTTCAATCTGCTTTACAAACATTGCATCAGGGGTCTCAGAAGGAACCATCAACAGGCACTAGGTAAATGAGGGCATTTCTATGTCAGCTCTTCCAGAAGACTCTTGCAGTCCACACTATTGGTGCTGTATTTGTACACTCCTGGCTCTCACCTTCCTGTACTAGCTGCCACTTCCTATTGCAAACACATGTGTCTTCTGGCTAGAAAGCCTTCTTTGGCCCCAGCAGCATGTGTGGCCCACATGCAGGGCTGGCCAGAAGTGCCAGGCAATTGACATGCCCAGGAGCAGAGCTTAACCCATGAATAATGGGAGCTGGTGGAGAAATACCCACCACCCAATGCTCTTCCATGAAACCACTCTGAGGAGTGTTCTGCCCACTCTCCCAGAGGTCCCCGCAGGACAGATCCCAGCTGCTCAGAGTGGTAAGCACTTCACCACTGCCGAGGTTCCTCCCCTTCCCTGCCCCACTTCCCCACTCCCCGGCTCAGGCCCTCTGGGACCCCTTCCCAAATAAATGACTGCATTCAAATCCTTGTCTCAGAGGCTGTCCCTTGGGAACCCAAGTTTAACCAACCTCAGATTGTCCAAGTTCACTACAGTTCCAAAGACAATCTTTCTTTCATTTTTCTAAGCATGATGAGGTGTGATTTACATAAATAATTCAATAAAACTATTAAATAAAGAAAATTAAAGAGAAAATGAAGTAGGATCGTTCAGTGAAGCCCAGGGTAGCATCAGTTCCCAAAACTGTGTTCACAAACGCTGAAGTTAGGTGGCCCATGAAACTGGAGCTGAGCTTTGCAGGCAGACAAATGCTGTTATAAGGATTCTGGGGAACCACAAATTTTTTTTTAATCTAGTAGCTCAGAAGAAAAACATTTTTATTCTGCCAGAGGCTCCTACAAGGCATTTCTCTTGTGGTGTCCCATCAAAGGGTCTCTATGTGAACAGTACACAGTGTCTTCATGACACACAGGCCCACTGAACACAACGCACACTCCGCGTGAGGCTGCCCATGGCCAGTCCTCAGCGAACTCAGACCAAAACGCAACCCTGCACGCAGGGCTCTCCAGAAGCCAAAGCAAGAGTGTCTCTGTACATGGCTGTTTGATGATGGCCCCAATTTGGGGTAGATTTAACCTATCGGGAATGTTGGTTTTCAAACTGGGTTCCATTTGGCCAATTGGGAAGGTGACAGCGAGTCTAACATTCAGGATTCTTTCTTCCAGCAGCTCTGCCTAAATCTATTTGTATACTAGGTAGTATATAATCCCCTATTTCAAAAAAGGATTGTGTCCATTTTTAAAACATGAAAGTGACAAAAAGTAAAGAAGTCCTACTTATCCATCCTAACCCAGTGCTGGGTGAAAGCCAGGCAGCACATCTGAAGCTACACTCCCTGACAGGAACCTGAAGAAACAGCCTCAGAACACAGAGAACTGGCTCTGGCCATTCCCCTGAGGCATGCCAGCTCCGGGGGCCTAAACCAAAGCCCCCTCTCCAGGACCTGCCAGGGACGCCAGTTCCCTCCAGCAGCCTGGGCGCTGCTGTTTCCAACACACCGTGAGAATCCGGAACCCATCCTGAGTTACTCAGAAGCACTCTGGAGATGGTGCCTTCTGAAAGGCCACTCTACACCCAGGGACTATGGCGACAAACTTTGCGAGAAGCTGTGCAGCCAGGCAAACCCACACCATGCCATGGCCCTGTCCTGCGGGGGTGCGGCCCAGACAGGCCCCTCTGCAGGCACCTGCATGCCCCTTGCTGCTCTGAGCTGCTCGCGTCTCAACACACCGCGCCCCCTCTTCTGCCTCCGGAGCCCCCCGTAACCTCCTTTCTAGGCCGTCACTCTGCGCTCCCTCCGCAGCCCCTCCCTGCTCCCATGCCCTCTCGCGGGTCCCGGGGGGCCTCGTCTGTCTCGGGGCGGGGAGGTGAGAGCAGCATCCACGGCACCCCGCGCGGGTCCTGCCGCTCCCGTGACACCGCTCCTGCCCCTCCCACGCCCGTCTCGCCCAGCGGGAGAGCCTGAGTGTGTCTCCCGCATCCGCGTGGGAAACCGAATCACCCACGCGAGCCAGGGCCTTTGGAAGGCCGTTCGGTCCTGAGGTCAGAGCCCATGACTGGGGTTCGCGCCGGTCTCAAGGAGGCTCAGCCGGCTCCCTCGCCGTTTCCGCCACGTGAGGGAACCAAGACGCAGGCTCCACCGGACGCCCAACCTGCCGGCACCTCGACCTCGGACTTTCCAGCCTCCGAAACGATGAGAAATGACGCCCTGTTGTGGCTAAGCCACCCCGTCTACGCAGCTCGTCCATAGCAGCGCAAACAGGCCAAGACGCTGGAGTGCCACCCCGCGCCCTCAGCCACTGCGGCCCTTTCCCGGATGGAGCTCTGGGAGGCCGGCGCCTGCCCCGGGCTCCCCGCAGCCGTCGGGTGACAGTGGCCTCGTGGAGCCAGGGCTGAGGCGCTGCGCACAGGCCGGGGGCAGCCCCTCCATCCGTGTGTTCCTCGCTGCCCTCCCTCCCTTCTCTCCCTTCCCTGCCCGCCCTGCTCCCGCCCTGGGCCTCCTGAAACCATCCCCCAGGTAAATCGCTTGCACCCAGGGCCTTGTCTCGAGGTCCGCTTCCAGGGAACCCCCAGGAAGGCCCAGCTCGCAGCTTCCCCAGCCCGGCCCCGTGACGACTCGCTGCTCTCTCGCGCCCCCTGGTGGGAGCTTCGGACTGAAGCCTCTGCTAGTCCTTTGCCCGCCGCCGACCTCCCCTGGGAACGCCGCAGCTCTGGGGACCACGAAGCCCATCTCACCGCAGGTGCCAGGTGCTCACCACCAGCGACCTCCCTCTCCATCCCTCCTTGGCAACTCTTTCCCCTGGCTACGCCTTGGATCTTGGCATACCTAGAACCACCGAAATTAAAATTCACATGTCGACTCTTACCGGAAGCCTCTTTCCTGCCCCCTTAGCCACGTGGTTGCACCCACTTCGCTTTTCCTTCTGCTCACGGAGAGCTCCACTTCCTCAACTGCAGCGGGCCCTTCTCCCCCTGTGCTGTGGGACCTCCCAGTCTATCCCGTCAGCCCCATTCCTGTCCTTCACATCAACTTTCTTGCCTCACTGCCCACCCCCCCTCCACCGAAACGGAGTCTCGCTCTGTCGCCCAGGTGACACTGGAGTGCAGTGGCGCGATCTCGGCTCACTGCAACCTCCGCCTTGCAGGTTCAAGCGATTCTTCTGCCTCAGGCTCCCGAGTAGCTGGGACTACAGACGCGCGCCACTATGCCCGGCTAATTTTTGTATTTCTTGCCTCACTTTTATGGCAAGTACACAAGGAAACCCCAACTTCAATCCAACTGCCGCTGTGTGGACCGAGGCCCACACCTGCTGACAACGCTGGAACCACCATGTTTGATGATGTTTGATGGTTGATGATGTCCAGTATCCAACCTCAACCAGGCCTTTGACCCAACCCCGGGATCCCTTTCTCATTCTCTAGTTGACCCACTTCCTTCAAATAGTTGTCTAGCTCAGAAGTGCTCCTCTCAGCTCAATCCTAAGACATCGCCACCCACTCCTCCCCACCAACAGATAACAATCCCTGCTTCTACACGGACAGAAACAACCTTCAGAGGCGGACCTGTCAGCTCCCTCTTCAAACCCAGCCTATAAGCCTGGCTCAACACCCCCTACATCCCATGCATTTCACAAGTATTTATTGCACACTTGTTAGAAACCTGGCACTGTGCCAGTCACTGTGGCTCCTGGAGCTCCATCTCCAGGCCAGCTCCCTCCTGGAGGCCACATAACCACCCAGGTGGCCACAGGCACAGACTCAAAATGAACTATCTGTCCTCCCAAACTTGTCTGCAACTACCCCAGGGCCAAAATCAGAAACCCAGGAGTCATCTTTGGCCTTGCTTCCCCAGCTTTGCCAGGGCAACCACCCAATCCCACATCTTGTGGATTATACTCCCTGGATAGCTTTGCATCCTCTCCCATCTCCATCACATCCCGCCTTTGTTACATGTTGAGTCTCACAACTTGATCCCCTCCAATCCATTCTTTTTGGGGCACTTGAAATGACTTTTCTAAAACAAAGGCATCTGGCAGGTGGGCTTGAAGTGTCTCCAGAATCGCTTGAGGGGGAAGCGGGGTGTGCTGAAGCAGGAAGGAGGGAAGAGGGAGAAATGACTTCCTGTCCATCTCAGTTCAGGGTCAGTCATGTCCCCAAATTCTATGCCAAAAAGCACGATTTGCCTGGAAGACTTTCGAAGCATCTCTGTACACGGCCCACCATCACCCTACAACCTTATGAATAATTAACTACTGAGTGTACGGAAAGTATTTATTGTTTGGCCAGAGATGTGGCTATGGTGTGATTGGGGTAAAAAAATTAAAAAAAAAGAAAAATGTGCATTTAGATTAAGGTAAACTTTAGTTCAAATCCTGGCTGTGGATTTCATTTGCTAAGCCTCAGATTCCCCAGTTTAAGGAAAATGCTTCTTCACGAGATCAGATAAGATTATACATGAGAAATGCTTTGCACAAGGGCTGGCTTAGACTCTAAATAATCAGTAAAATACCATTCCCTCCATGCTTACTCTGTGATGCTGCTAAAACAGTGTTGAGTATATTTACAACCTATTTGACTGTTCTTCCATATGTTTTCTTACGGTTTTATTCATTCACAGGATCCTTCAATAAAACCAAAGCATAAAAATGTAAGCTGTTCCTATGTTAAAGGGGTGCATAGTGTATGTGCACATACACATGTGATCATATGAATGTACATCTGGTTCCTTGATATTTTTGAGATTCCAGATGTGATACATATGCCTACACACACACACACACACATACACAAAACATTTAACACATTTATATTCTAGTATCACGAAAGAAATATGTCACCATATGGCACTCGGAAGTGAAATAATTTCCTATACCCATCTACCATGTTTCAGATGTGCCATCTGCCAAACAGCGGACGTGTGCACTGAAAATATACATCATTATGTTTGCTTCACAAACTGAATGGCAAAAATGTCCCAGTTGGATGGTAAGAATGTCAGTGGTATTTATAATTTAAAAGAAAAACTGCATTTACATGGAGTCCTAATTTTTCTCCCAGAACTCATCTGGACAGGCAGGAGGCTAGCATAGTGGTCCAAAGATGGGCATGAAATAAGTGGGACTGATCCCATGATGGTTAAGTTTATGTGTCAACTTGGCTAGGCCATGGTACCCAGCTGTTTGGTCAAACATCAGTCTAGATGTTGTTGTGAGGGTGTGTTTGGATGAGATTAACATTTGAATCAATGGGCTTTGAGTAAAGCAGATTCTTTGTCACACTGTGGGTGGGCCTTGTCTTATCAGTTGATGGCCTTAAGAGAAAAGACAGAGGTTTCTGCAGAAAAGGAAGAAATTCTCCCTCTGGACTGCCTTTGGACTCAAGCCTGCAGGCCTGCCCTGCAAACTTCAAACTTGATAGCTGCACAATTGCATACATCAATTCTCTCTCTCTGTCTCTTTCCTCCCTCTCCCCCTATTGATTCTGTTTCTCTGGAGAACCCAAACTGATACAGACCATCAGGCTTCAAATTTTGGACTTGAGATGCAGAAGAATGAAAGTCAGGGGGGCACCCCAACCAAGACTTCAACAGGACAGGGCTGGGAGAGAAAGACATCATATTAAAGAAAAAAATACCGGGGAAATCAAGCCACTTTTTACCCTCCGTGCAAATATTTATTTTATTGCAACAAACTAAAACAACAGGTAGTAAGCAGAACAGTGATTCTGTCATTGAATCCATTCAGCAGGAATTGTCACAATAAGATCTTCAGCCTTCTGCACCCTTTCCTTCAGATTCCCTCTGCTCTCTGAAGTTTCACAAACCTGGACTGGGAGAAATGGAGAGGGTTGGTACTGCTCAAGGGCACTGAGGAGGAGCTGGAGGAAGGAGGGTGGAAGACACAAGACTTTAGTCCCTTTAGGAGGGACTTGGCTGGGGACAGAAGACCAGAGTCATTTTCCATAAGCTCTGAGGTGTCAGCCCAGAAGGTAATGGGGAGTCACTGGTGGTTGGAGGCAAGGGAGTAACCATATTCAAATGTGCATTTTTACCTACAATCAGCTCATGTAGGAAGAACCCTGAAGTGGGGGACAATGAGAAAAATGTTCATCTATTCAAGGATGATCAATACCTGACCCAGATTTGTGATGGTGGGAATGAGAAAATGAAGTGTGGATTGGAGACCTGGTGAGGTAGGAGCACTAGGAAGCTGACTGGGTATGAAGGGAGATGGAAGAAAGAAGACAAAGATGACTGGGAGGTACCCAGCCTGCAGGAAGGCAGCATTGCAGCAGAAATGGGAGACCAAGTGGAGGAACTGGTGTGGAAGGGCTGTGAAGGAAGAAAAATATGCAAGAATTACTTCAAGTTGGGGGGATCCCAAGATGGCTGAATAAGAGGCAGCTCTGGAAAGCAGCTCCCAGCTAGAGAGACACAGAAGCCGAGTGGTCTCCACAATTCCAAACAAGGTACCAGGTTCACTTTGTGGGTCTGGATGGACAATGGGTATAAACCAAATAGGGCAAGTTGAGGCAAGGTGGGGCACTGCCCCACCCAGGTGGTGTGTGCAACTGACTGGAAGACCAGGGGATCTCCCCTTCTGGGACGTCAGTTCGGATACAGCGCTCCACCCAAGCCCTCTACAACCCACAGAACAGGAGATCTTCCCCAGGCTGAAAAGCCTCAGCGAGTTGCCTGAACAGGGCAGAACAGAAACTTCAGCCAGTGCCGGCGTCAGCATAGATCTAGGCAGAAGCACTGGCAGATGCCAAGAAAGCCAAAAAGCCAGCAGGACGGAGCTACCCGCACCCCAGTAAGAAGGGGAACAGAAAGCAGGGAAACAGCCCAAACAGCAGGACGGGTCCCAGTCCCCCCGCCCCCACCCCTCACAAAGCCCAGCAGGCTAAAAACTCTCAATCCAGAGTTACACACCCAGAACATCAGTTAGAGAGCGACCAGGAATAGGTGAGCTCGGCCTGGGCAAGGGCAGCTGCCATTGCAGAAGCCAGCCTAATTTTCCTGAGTAAATAAAAGACACAGCAGCTCCACTGAAAACTGGCGGAGCAGAAAGCAGAAACTGGACCCCTTCCTGACACCTCACACTAAAATTAACTCCAGATGGATTAAAGATCTAAACATAAGACCTCACACCCTAAAAACCCTAGAAGAAAACCTAGGCAAAACCATTCAGGACATAGGCATAGGCAAGGACTTCATGGATAAAACACCAAAAGCAATGGCAACAAAAGCCAAAATAGACAAATGGGACCTAATTAAACTCCAGAGCTTCTGCACAGCAAAGGAAACAATCATTAGAGAGAACCGGGAACCAACAGAATGGCAAAAAATGTTTGCAATCTACCCATCTGACAAAGGGCTCATATCCAGAATCTATAAAGAACAAAAACAGATTTATAAGAAAAAAAAAACATTCAAAAGTGGGCAAAGGATATGAACAGACACTTTACAAAAGAAGACATCTATAAGGCCAACAAACATATGAAAAAAATGCTCATCATCACTGGTCATTAGAGAAATGCAAATCAAAACCACATTGAGATACCATCTCATACCAGTTAGAATGGCAATCATTAAAAAATCTGGAGACAACAGATGCTGGAGAGGATATGGAGAAATTGGAACAGTTTT